>JBBHKE010001063.1:0-10616 GCA_037447655.1 Zygnema cylindricum | reverse complement strand
TCTTTCTCACCTGTGCAATAGTGTGAAGTGATCTAGTTGACAAAATATTTCTGCAATTTTTGAAAGGAGGATTTTTACGGAAACCGTTCCGTTATTGTAATTGTGCATCGCTTCGACAAATTCTTTAAAATCTGATGTCGGCATTTCGTTCTTTACCTAAAAGACCAAAAAAAAAAATAACTGCTTAAAAAACAATCGGCTGAAAACAATCGTTTGAAAAATATATGTTTTTAAGATAAAACAAAATTTTCAAAAGGTAAAGCAAAAATGCAAAGACACTTGTCACATTGCCATGTTTTTTTCCGGATTATTGTGCTTTTTTAAGACCGTTTTCTAAAATTTTAAGTTTCGAAAATTTAAAATTATATTGTTGACATTGGGTATTCTACAGTCTATATTTTGGTTATCGGAATTCGGACATTAGATGTCAGAAATTGACAATACACACTAGACCATGGACATTGGACATTGGAAATTAGACAATAGACTTTAGACATTGGGCGTTGAAAATTGGACATTGGTCGTGGAACATTTGACATTAAACAACATTAGAGGCTAAACATTAAACATTAGTTTTTCGACATTGGGCAGTACAAACTGGACATTGGACATTGGTCATTTGAAATAGGACATTAAACATTGGAGATTGGACATGAGACATTGAAGATTGGACATGAGACATTGGACATTTGACAATAAACATTAAACCTTTGAAATTGGACTTTATACATTAGACATTGCACATCAAACATTGGACATTGGACATCTAAAATTGGGGATTGGACATAAAACAACAGGACATTAGAAATTGGACATTAGACAATTATACCATTGGACATTGGACATTAAACATTTGAAAAAAACTTGGATGTTAAAACTTACATCTTGAACATAGGCACGAGCCAAGGCTTCTTTCTCTTTCTTTTCATTTCCACCAACTACTACTACTCCACAATTCCTTCCTCCCTCTACCTCATTCTTTTCTTTTCCCATCAATTTCCTTTCCTTCTCCCCTTTTTCTCCTCTCCCCATACGATTACATTCCTCTCCCTCTCCAATTTCTCCTTTCCCCACACGAGCCACATTTGTCTCTTCCTCCTCGACTCGAGCCTTTCTTCTCTCTCCTCTCTCTCCTCTCCCTCTCCACTCTCTCCCGTTTTCGCCTTTTGAAAGAAAGAATTCGCCTCGATTTTTACTTTCAACTGCAATTTTTTTCACCGAATTCTTTTTCTTTGGTACATTTTCTCGGTCCACCGAAAAACTCAGTTTCAGAAAGATTTTGGGAAAAACCTTTTACTATCGCACTGCCTCCCTCTCTCTCCCTCTCTCCCTCTCTCTCCTACTCTCCCTCTCGCTCCTCTCCCTCTGTCTTCCTTTATACCTCTCTCCCTCTCTCCCTCTCTCTCCCTCTCTCTCTCCCTCTCTCCCTCTCTCTCCCTCTCCCTTTCTCTCTCCCTCTCCCTCTCCCTCGAGACTAAGTTAAAACCATATTTTAACATATGTTTAAACTATGTTTTAACATATGTTTAAACCATATTTAACATATGTTTTGCGTCATCTCCTAGGAACAGGACAAAACAGCTGACGTCATGTGACCTGTCGTCGCACAAGAGGAAAACCTTGTGCCGTAGTCGTGACGGTGACGGAGGAACACCCCCCCTTCCTACCCCTACCCCCTACCCCCCCGGACCCTGATTTTTAAAACCCTTTTTTTTTCTTTTAACAGATATCGGCGATTTTAAAACCAGCTAGCACCTTGCAACTGACAAATACGGCGAGCGCCCGCAGCACTCCAATGCTCAATTCCCCATTGTGTTGCGATTGGTTCCGTACATTCCGTAAATTCAATACATTCCGTACATTCCGCTTGGTTCCGTATCTTCGCGTTGCGTTCCTCCATGTTCCTCTTCGTTTTGTTTGGGGCTTTTCAGTTTCGTTCTTCTCCGTTCCATTCGGCGTCGTTTCGTTTTTCCACCGGGCGCTTCGTTTCATTTGTTTGTCACGTCTCGTAGCATTAAATTTCTGTACAGTTCTGTTTGTAGCCGTTCTGTTAGAGTGATGTTGATATCAGTAACATCCGTACCATCGACATTATCGTAGCGGTACGGTACTATACCTTTGTACGCTCGTACGGAGTGAATTGTACAAATGTTTATAATTTTCGTACTATATTCTCATAAAAATACAAATAGGTCACCAACATCATCCACACCATCCATATCATCATTACCATCCGTACAATTTGTACCACTCATACCATCCGTACCATTTGTATCATTCATTCCATCCTTACCATCCGTAATCCTTATCATCCTTACCATCCAAATCCTTACCATTCGTGCCATCTTTACCGTCCATACCATCCGTACCCTTCGCATCATCGACGATAACATCACCGACATCATCTCGGCCGTCGACGTGACACACATCATCGCGCACAGCCGCACGCAGCAATGCACAGTTTGCGTCGCGCGAACGTGCGCCAATGGGAGCGTGGAATCCGCGACGGCCGAAGCGTCACCAGTTATAGTAGCGAGCTGAAAAGTACAGTACTGTACAGTACTAAGTACTGTAAAGTACTAAAGTGTAAACTAAGTACCAAGTAAAGTAACGTCGATACCATACAACACATCCGTACCATTTAAATTGCCGTTCAAGGGTTAGGGTTTCGTCCTCCTACTCTCTGTTCGGCGATAGTCTTCAAAAAAGAAAAAGCGGCCAAGGCTCGAAGCTCCGAACCATCCTCCCTCTTACATCTTCCCTCCCTCTCTTGGACACGATCCTTAGTACGGCCTCTTCCGTCAAGGCTAAGAAACTCGTTCTTTTGGCCTCTGTGTGTAAAACGTTTCAGCCTCCGGGACGCGCAGTTTCAGTTGTCAATTTCGATGATTCCGTTCAAAAGATATTTCGCGGCGAGGATGTCGACTTGCGGATGTCTCGCCTCCACCTCGCACCAAACGTGACAAATTTCACGTCACGTGTCACAGTGGCCCCTTCCACTCTCCTACCTTGGTCAACGATTGTTGGGAACACGTTGACTTCTTTGGAGATGCCTCGAATGGATTTTGATTCTGTGGATATACTGTGCAAGTTTCCAAATTTGGAGGAATTGAAAGTCTAAGTGACTCTCCAACTTCTCAAGACAGATATATGGACCCTTTACCCAAAACTCGAGAGTATTAAGAAACTCGATTTGGAAATAATCCACTGTTGTCATGCAAATGGCGAGAGATTGTGGAAAATTGAAGAGAATGATTTGGTTTCCTTTTTGCAATTTTTTCTCAGCCTCGTCTCTTTAAGCTTGAAGGTCATCGCCTCCGGGCCATTTAATATTGTTCATCCAAATATCAAGGTTCTCAACTTAGGACACTCTGGTGAAAATCTTGCAATCGATTGTCCTAATGTCACGAGAATAAAAATGAGAGTAATGAGCTATATCGACTTACACATCGGAGCAAGGAATGTTTCAACGGAAGTCAAGATATCGGGTGGCCTAAACGTTGACTCTCCAATTGATGATGGAGACGTTTGTGTGACGTATGAGCTCCCAAGGGAAAAGATTTATGCATCCAATTATATTGTAAGGTATGTGCGGAGTTCCATGTTCTACACAGGTCTAATGGAAGAGAGCGTGAAAAGCTTGTCGATCGACGCTCGTGGGCTTTTTTATTTACTTAAACGCGAGGGAAAGTTATGGTTTCCGCGCATTTTTCCTAATGCGGACTACGACACCGAAGATTGTAACAGCATCGACTTACCCATCGAGTTGGACGAATATATTACGGATAATTGGAAAGCATTGAAAGAAGTTTGTTTCACTCTAGGAAAAAAACTACTTGATGAAGATAAAAAAAATGTCTTTCAACATCGATACGGGCGTTGAAGAGATTGTATCCAAATATTACGTCCAAAAGTCTTTGGGACGTGTAAAGGATGTGTATTGGGATCTCGTTTTTCGTCTTGGAGGCAATTGTAAGTGTGCTATCAATATTAATTACCTAATAACTAAGTTATATTCAGGGTAGTGTCCTCTTCTTGTACTTTTTTGTTTTTCTTTTTTAGGATTTTTTTATGACGGTGTTTACCCAAAAACAGTTAATAAGATAAAATGGGTAGATTGATGGATGGATGGACAAGTATATCTAATAATAATTATAATAATAATAATAATGATAATGATAATAATGACAATAATGACAACAATGACAATACTGACAATAATGAAAATAACAATAATAATAACAACAATAACAATAATAACAACATTAACAATAATAATGATAAGAAAAGCAAAAAAAGACGATAAAAACGTAAACGTGTTCAGTTAAACACACATTTGTTTCAAATAATGTTGGACGGAAACTCTAACGAACAACAACAACTTTTTTTTTTTTTTTTTAACAAAAAAAAATGTTTACGTATAACGCAAACTAATGGTAATTTGTATATTTGCAAAAAAGAGGATCGACACCCGTGAACCACACATCCGAGGGATAGGAAGGAGAAAGGGGAGAAGGAGAGGAGGAGAGGGAGAGGAGAGGGAGAGGAGGAGAGGGAGAGGAGAGGGAGAGGAGGAGAGGGAGAGGAGGAGGAGGTAGAGGAAGAAGAAGAGGTTTTTTTTTTTTTAGGGTTTCTTAGGGTTTTTTGGGTATCTTTAGTGCTTTGACATGGCATGATCAATTTTTGTTTTTTTTTTAGGTTTCTTTTAGAGCACTATAGGACATGAAGGGAGAGGAGAGGAGAGGAGTGGATGGAGAGAGAGGGGAGAAAACGGAGAAAGTTAAGAGAGGAGAGGAGAGAAAAAGGAGAGAGGAGGGAGAGGAGAGGAGAAAGTTAAAAGAGAGGAGAGGAGAGGAGAGGAGAGGAGAGGAGAGGAGAGGAGCGATATCATCGACGATAACACCGACATCGAACGATACCATCATCGACATCATCTCGGTCGTCGACGTGACACACATCATCGCGTACAGCCGCACGCAATGTAAAGTTTTGCGTCGCTCGAACGTGCGCCAATAGGAACGCCCTTGCTCGCAATTTAAATTTTGAAAGATGTAAATGTATATTCCAAATATTAAGCCCATGAAATCAAGTAGTCGCACAAGATTACACCACAAAACTCTACACCTTTTGTCGACATTAAAGTTAGTGAATTATAAACGTTAGAACTATACCTGTTTGCTAAAATCCGATTGTTTGTTACACCAAAATCTGGAATTTTCATCCAAAAATTATCGAGGCTAAATAGATTCTGAGAAACTTCTAACGCAATTAAAACCAGTAAATTTGGATTTTATTTGACCCCTCATCGTGGGGCAAGAAGTAGCATGATTTTGCATTTGTAAAACTGAAAATTTTGGTCCAAAAATGCTTAAGTCGACCTGTTTTTAACGGTTTTTCTGGGCACAAAACAAGACGAATATGTAATAAACGTATGCTCCAATAACGCGCCCTTGGTCATCCGAAGTTTAAAGTGAGAAAAAAGTTTATATTCTTCCATAAGGAAGCCAAAAATCACGGAGAGCAAAAGTGGAAGAGAGGGCGAGAATAAGAAAGTGAGGAGGGTATAGGCTCCAACTACCCCTCCGTTCTCTCATATTCTCCTTTTCTGGCTAACCCATCTCACCCGCTTTACCGCTTTCTTTTCGGCCCAATTTTGAAACTACCTAGCGACCCCTCTTCTCTTCTCCTTCTTCCTCCACTGGCACCTTCCGACTACTCCATCTTTATGTCACGCTTTCACCGTGACCCCCTATCTCCCCTCCTTCGCTCTCCTCTCACCTGCTAGTTCCTTTACCTCAATTTCTCTTTTTCACTCGCCTCTTCCTTGTGAGGGAGTGGGGGGGGGGGAGTAGGGATAGGGAGATGGAGAGGAACCTGGAGAGGGAGAGGGGTAGGGAGAGAGGGACAGGGAAAGGGAGAGGAAAATGAAGAGGGATGGGGAGAGGGAGAAGGAGAATGTGAGGGAGAGGTCGAGAGTTAGGGTTAATGCTTTAACATATATTATGCTTTATTATAGACTATATATAGACAATATATTATTATAGACTATGTATAGACAACATATTATTATAGACTATATATAGACAACTTATTATTATAAATTCTATATAGACAAAAAATTATTATAGACTATATATAGACAACATTTTATTATAAACTATACATAGACAACATGTTATTATAGACTATATTTCAACAACAGATTATTACAGACTATATCGACAACATATTACTATAGACAATAATTATAGACTATATATAGACAACATATTGGTTTATAAACTAAAGAAGAAAAAAAACTAAGGACGACATAAGAGAACAAAGGACTGAAGGTCTTTTCTCTCGAAAGAAAAGAAACCAAGAAAGGAACAACTTTTTTTTGTTTCTGATAAATCTATTTCGAATGCACCAAAACAATTTTGAAACTGATGTATACAAAAACAAATTATCATCTACAATATTTTTACCCAATGTGTCGATGTGATACGACATAACACGGACCTGATATATTGGTCCACAATACCGGTCCATTATACCTCTCGATTTTATGTTGACACTTGATCAATTAAGTACAGGTTCGATCCGTTGACATCCCTAATTCATGTGTATGTATATGTATATCTTTAAATACTTGTGTATGTATATGCATATGTGCATATATATGTATATATTTATATATTATATATATTATATATATTATATAATATAAAATATAATATAAAATATAATATATATATATACATATATATACATATATATGTACACATATATTTGCGCACATACATATACATGTTTTATTTTATTTTATTTTTATTTTATTTGTGTATTTATGTGTTTATATATACATTAATGAGTAAAAACTGAAAAAATACAAGAACTTTCCCCCTCTCCCCCTCCTTCCTCTCTACCATAGCTGACGTCACGTCACGTCGCAGGAACAGGACAAAATAGCTGACGTCATCTAACCTGTCTGAACCTTATGCCGTAGTCGTGACGGTGACGGAGAAACACCCCCCCTCCCTCCAATCTACCCTCTACCCCTACCCCATATCCCCTACCTGCCCTTATTGTATAACCCTTTTTTTTTCTTTTTTTTTTTAACATGTATTACAGAATCGGCGATAATGGGGTTTTTAAAAAATCGGCGATATTGGGTCTTTTAAAGAATCGGCGATATTGGGGTTTTTAAAACCCGTTGGTTCCCTGCACCCAACAAATACGGCGAGCGTCCGCTGCTCTCAAATCCTCACTGCTCCGATACGTTCCGTACATTCAGCTTGGTTACGTACCTTCCGTACATTCCGCTATGTTCCGTACCTTCCCGTTTTTTTCCTTCCTGTTCATTTACGGTCCGTTTCGCTACCTTCCGTTTCGTCTCGTTTGGGGCTTTCTCGTTACGTTCGTCACCGTTCCGTTCGGCGTCGCTTCGTTTTTCCACGGTGCGCATCGCTTCATTTTGTTTCGTTCCGTACGGCTAAACTGCCGTGCAGTTCCGTTTGTAGCCGTTCTGTTAGAGGGAATTTGATATCCGGTAACATCCGTGCCATCGACATCGTCGTAGCGGTACGGTACTTTAGCGTGTTTTCGTACGCTTGTACGGCATGAACTGTAGATACGTTTATAATTTGCGTACTATATTTTCGTAAGAATAGGTCATCGACATCACCGATATCATCCTTACCATCCGTATCATCCTTACCATCCGTACCACACAAACTATCCGTACAATTTGTACCATCCGCAATCTTTCCATCCGTCCATAAATCCGTACTATTCGTATCACCCTTGTCATCCACACCATCCGTACTAGTTGTACCATCCCTGCCACCCATACCATCCGTAATATTCGTACCATCCTCGCCATCCATCCGTACTACGAACTATCCTTACCGTCCAGAACTCCAGATCATCCCTACCCTTCCTATCGTCGGTATCATCAACGATAGCACCGAAATCGAGCGATAGTTTGTGGTCACAATTATCTGTCAGAGATTCTGGAAAGATTACTAGAATCACATTCATCTACTACGTGGACCAATCAAACTGTGCGACCGAAATAGAGTAATTTACTCTAATTACGACTCGCGGTGTACCGTACCTTTTGTACGTTCGCTTTCACTCGTCGAAACAAGGACGAAACTCGATGCTATAATCGATATTGATACCCGATATTGATATCGCGAGAAATCGAGTTTCGGTTAACTTTTATTTTCGTAAACGCCGGTCGGTTAACGGTTAGCAATATTGGAGCGTGACATAACCCGGTCAGGCGTCGATTACTCAAATTTTGAAAAAAAAAAAAAGGAACGGTTTCGGTTATGTATAGTTTTGACTTTTGCGACCTCTGATGTACAGTTTGGCAGTCGACGTGACATACATCATCGCGTAAAGGCGCAAGCAACAATGTACAGTTTGCGTCGCTCGAACGTGCGCCAATAGGAACGTAAAATCCGCGACTGCCCACCCGTCACCAGTTAGCGAGCTGAAAAACTGCTAGCTGAAAAGTACAGTACAGTACACCGCGAATCGTAATTAGAGTAATGAAAAAATTAGAGTACAAAAACTAAAAAAAAAAATAGAGTAATTAACGCTAGTTTATGTGATAGAGTTTTTTCGACTGTGAAGTTTACTCTAATTTATTTAAGTACTCTAATTTGGCACGCTAATATCCTCTACTGTAAATAAGGTATTGGTACAGAATTTGGCATAACGTACAGTTTATCGTCACTATGACGTTTGCGGTTAAACACGGTTTGTTAAAACGCTGTTACATGAAACGGCCTGTATTAGATCATTATTTGTACTTTTCTACCTAATAAAGTACAATTTTGCACGGTCGGAGGTCGTCTGTACTCCACATTATTTAAAATGAACCTATATTAGAATTAAAAACGCTAATTAAATTTTACCTTGAGTAGAATAATGAAGAAACTAGAATCATTTCCTCTATTTGATGTGATAGTGTCGAAATTTCGAGCGACCGAAATAGAGTAATTTACTCTAATTACGACTCGCGGTGTACCGTACCTTTTGTACGTTCGCTTTCACTCGTCGAAACAAGGACGAAACTCGATGCTATAATCGATACTGATATCCATGCCATTTACATCATAGTTCAAGGTTAGGGTTTCGTCCTCCTCCTCTCTGTTCGGTGATAGCCTTCAAAAAAGAGAGACGCCATGGCTCAAAACTCCGAACCATCCTCCCTCTTACATCTTCCCCTCCCTCTCTTGGACACGATCCTTAGTACGGCCTCTTCCGGCGAGGCTAAGCAACTCGCTCTTTTGGCCTCTGTGTGTAAAACGTTTCAGCCTCCGGGACGCGCAGTTTCAGTTCTCAGTTTCGACGATTCCGTTCAAAAGACATTTCGCGGCGAGGATGTCGACTTGCGGATGTCTCGCCTCCTCCGTCTCGCACCAAACGTGACAAAAATCACGTCACGTGTCACAGTGGCCCCTTCCACTCTCCTGCATTGGTCAACGATTGTTGGGAAAACGTTGACTTCTTTGGAGATGCCTCGATTGGATTTTGATTCTGTGCGTATACTCTACGAGTTTCCAAAGTTGAAGGAATTGAAAGTCTCGGTGACTCTAAAACTACTCAGGCGAGATATATGGACCCTTTACCCAAAACTCGAGAGTATTAAGAAACTTGATTTGGGAATAGACGACTCTTGTTATCAAAATGACTTCGAATGGTTGGATTTTGACGAGAATATTTTGAATCCATTTTTGGAGTTTTTTCCTAACCTGGTCAATTTAAGCTTGGAGGTCCTCGCCTTCGGGCCAATCAACATCGTTCATCCAAATATTAAGGTTCTCAACTTAAGAATCACCTCTAAAATTCACATCAATTGTCCTAATCTCACGAAAATAAAAACGAGAGTACTGGGCCGTATCAACTTACACATCGGAGCAAGGAATGTTTCAACGGAAGTCGAGATATCGAGCAACGGAAGCATTGACTACTATAGAGAAGAGGACATTTGTGTGAAGTACGAGCTCCCAAGGGAAAAGATTTATGCATCCAAACGTTTTGAAAGGTATGTGCGAAGTCCCGTGTTCAAGATAGGCCTAGCGGAAAAGAGCGTGAAAAGCTTGTCGATCGGCGTTCGCGGGCTCGTGTATTTACGTAAACGAGAGGGAAAGTTATGGTTTCCGTGCATTTTTCATAATGACAACTACGACACCGAAGACTGTGAAAGCATCGACTTACCCATCGAGTTGGACGAATGTGTTACAGATAATTGGAAAGCATTGAAAGAAGTTTGTTTCACTCTGGGAAAAAAACTACTTGATGAAGATAAAATAATTGTCTTTCAACACCGTTACGAGGCGTTGAAGAGATTGTATCCGAAAATTACGTTCAAAAGTCCTTGGGACGTGTAAAGGATGTGTATTGGGTTCCCATTTTTCGTCTTTGAGAAAATTGTAAGTGTGTTATCAATTTCAATTATCCACTTAGTTTTATTCAAGGTAGTGTTCTCTTCTTGTATTTTCTGTTTTTTTTTTTTTTTAGAGTTTTTTATTATGACGATGTTTACCAAAAAAAGGTAATAAGGTAAAATGGGTAGATGGATGGATGGATGGATGGAAAAGTATCTCCAATAATAATTA
>JBBHKE010001062.1:111078-136007 GCA_037447655.1 Zygnema cylindricum | reverse complement strand
CTCTCTCTCTCTCTCTCTCTCTCTCTCTCTCTCTCTCTCTCTCTCTCTCTCTCTCTCTCTCTCTATCGCTCGTATTCTCTCTCTCCTTCTCCTTCTCCCTTCCCTCTCTCTCTCCCTCCATCTCATTTTTTTTTGTTTGTTTTCTTGTTTTTTGTTTTTTTCTCTAGCCATGGAATCCATTGAACAAGTAATGCACGACCCTTTTGTCCTTCCTCGCATCATTTCTTTCCTTAACGACCACTTCGACCTTCTTAGTCTTTCACTAGCTTCCAAATTCCACCGACAAACTGTACTTGATTCCTGTGAGCGAATCATTTGTCGACGAGTCGACAAGCTCATGGAAATACCTGAACTCTTTCCCGCTTTAAAAAAACTTGATCTCAGTCGTGTAGGGAAAAAACTTAGCGATTCCGTTTTTACAACCCTTATTCCTAAATTGTCTAATTTACAAATTTTGAAAATTCAACTCTCTTTTGAACCTGATTTTCAAATAGAAAGGACAGCATTGACGAGTCTACAAACTTTGTCTAAATTGACAGTATTCGATCTTCATAGTTGTTATCTTGACGATCAAATTGCAAAGCAGATAGGAAACTGTTGCAAGCTCCTACAAGATATTACTCTATCAGGTCTTGATGGTTCACTCTCTGATAATGGTTTGCACGATCTCCTTTTAAGTTCTTTTTCTGGGCTACGTCGATTATCTCTTCGCTGTAATAGGCTTTTTAATGATGATCCATTATCAGTTATCATCAAGTGTTCAACTCTAACATCTTTGGTCCTTAATGATGAATTTAAACTCGGTTCTTCAATTCAAGATCTCAGCTTTCGTAACCTAAAACTGAATAGTATTCGTGAGTTAGATGTTACTATGTTTGATTTGCATCCTTTGGGTGATTTTGTTGGTTGTTTTGTTGAAGCGATTATTAGAGTAGGTTCTCCTCTGGAGTTTTTGAAAGTCGATTCAAGGCTTCCGGTATCGCATAGTACTCTTATGACACTTTCTAATTGCACCACTCTTCGATCGCTATATGTCAATTCAACATTAGACGAATACCTTTTGGGACAGTTTATTCCCAAAAATCATGGACTTATTTCTCTCGGGTTGTCCACTCAACAACCTAAAGTGTGGAAAGCCATGGCCGAAAGAATGTTCTTTGTCGAAGGAGTTAGAGATGTAAGGGACCGAAAGAGTGTAATTGCAGTTTTGGATTTTTTTTCAAGGAACGAGTTTTCACATTTCAGGTGCCTTTTCGATTTCAACCAAAGATTCTCATTTAGAGTACAGTTCTTACAGGAAATAAGTTTTTCTGTTAGATTTTCGGTTGAAGAGACCTATCAAGGTTTGTACGAGTTGTTTTCAATTTGTAAACTTCTTCGGAAAGTTCATGTGAGAAATTTTGTGCTAGTGGATGACACGAATAATCCAAATCCAATGTTATGTAGAGCTTTGGGAGCTCTAAATGGATGTCCTAATTTGGAAGATCTTCGGGCACCTGTGGGAAACAAAACTCTCCGACAAATTTTGAGTGGAGTGAAGGGCTTACGAAAATTGGCAGTGCAAAGGTTAGTGCCATGACATTCGTTAATTCTTTTGTCGTGTTGACACATTTTACTGAATTGAAACACGCAAGTTCTTTGTATTTTGAAATTTTATGAGGTATATAGTTACTGAATGGCTTGGTGTTAGCAACATGTGAAAGGTTTGGTAATGCCAATATGGTCCTTGTTTTTTCAAGACACTGCACTTCTCCGTTATATCCGATCACTGTTAGCTAGTTGGAATTTTTCAGGCCTCTCTCATATTTTTTGTTTTTCTTATTTTTACATTGTGTGTTGCAGACCAGTAGAAGATTTCACTGATGACGCTCTCCTTCTCTTGAAGGAAAACTCTCCTTTTTTGCGATCTTTGAGTTTGGCTTTTTGGCCTCCAAATGATGCTGCTATAACCGACAGAGGACTTGAATATCTCTCCTTTTGCTCACAACTTCAAAGTTTAAGTATTGAAAACTGTAACATCTGGGGATCTGGCTTAATTCAGTTGGGAAAGCGATGTTTGTGGTTAAATAGTTTGATATTATGGAGTTCGTGGTGTGCGGTGGTGGATGTATACACTGGTGTAGACACATCGAGTATTATTCGGGAGTTTGAAAATAGGGGTTGTTTTGTAGGAATCTAAACAACTAACTAAATCTATCTACTCGGGGAGTTCCCGAGGACGCGTGATTTTGGTAACCTCTTTCGGCAAGTTTCCGGTGATGTCTCCGAAGTTAACTACTCGTAAGGGAGTAGAGGGAATGGGGCAGGGGAGGAGGGGAGGGAGGGATGGAGCCGGGATGCGATCAGGTAAAGAACAGTGCGTGCATGCGGCAAACGCGAAAATCGACCAGTCGGCAGTCGATCTGACGGCATCAAATATGTCGATAGCAAATCTCTAGTGAACATAATCTTCGCCGTACACCTGTAAACATCAAAACTTACTTAGGTCACTTCGAAAAATGTAAGTTTCGTCGCAGTTTCCAAAATGTCGTCCTTACAAAACCATTTAAAATTAACTTTGATACCTGTGGCGTAAATAAATTCCCACGTACAAATTTAGGGCCGTTTCAATTTAACGGAACACCTGTGACGCTTTAATTCGATAGAGAAATTTCAAAGCGTATGCGACGGCTTCCAACGTCCAGATGCATCCTCGTACATCAAAATCCAATGTTGGAGAATCGTCCTCCAATCGCGTCGCTGCAGAGCAACGGTGGTACTGCCGAAGGACCAGGTTCGAAAAAGTACTCCTAGTACTTTAGGCGCTTGCGCCTTCCACTCCTCATATTTTCCTTTTCTTTCTTTACTTCGATGCACTCAGATTAGGCTCCTCTCCTTCCTTCTTAGGGTTTGCTCCTTTCGCTTTAGAGAGTCCCGCTTTTCCTGCACAAAATAGCGATTTTTATTTTCCAATGGCCTTTGTTAGCATGCCGACTGCGTTTCCTTGTCTGGCATGTACTCAAATGCCACGGCCTCAGCAATTGTCGTGTCCCTAATAAAGTGGTATCGCATATCAATGTGCTTGGCCTTAGGATGGTTGATAGGGTTTTTGATCAGAGCTAGGTAACTCTGGATGTCTCTATATATGGTGGTCTTGGATTCCTGCACAAATCCTAGCTAGTTCATAAATGCCCTGAGCCATAGAACCTCTTTTACTGTGGCGGCGGCCGCCATGTACTTGGCCTCCATGGCTGATAATGCCACTGTTTCATAGACTTTGCTACTCCAGCTTATGGTCACATCGCCAATGTTCACCAAGTAACGTGTGGTGGATTTTTTGCTTGAAACATCCCATCTCCAACTAGAGTCTGTAAATGCATGAATCTTGATGCTTTCTTGAGTTCCCCCAAGAGTTAGAGTGTAGTCGATTGTCTCATTGAGGTATCCGAGTACTCTTTTTCTTGCTGACCAATGCTGATTCCCTGACTTGTTTAGGAATCGACTGAGGATAACAATGGCGGTGGCGATATCCGGAGGGGTGCATTTCATCGCATAACTGAGTTCTCCTACTGCTTCACGGTATGGAGCCTCGACTGGCTCATCTTGTATTTCAAGATCCTCGATGAGCTTCTCCCCTTGCACCAAAGGTGAGTGATGCCATTTGCATCCTGAAGCCGAAATCTGGTAAGAAGCTCTCCTATGTACTTTCTTTGATTGAGATGGAGAGCCTTGTGTTAAAATTTAGGTATTTTCTAGGTCTGAATTTATTTTATTGTTTTGTCAGATGGTCTGTGTAAGTAATCCATACTTGACGTATTCATTAGAAAACTAAGATAGCCATGGCTACCTAAAATACACAGGAGACAGATAGAAGGGGAGGTGCCTTAGTAGCCATAGGAGTGGAGCTGCCTTAGTAGCGAAGGAGACAAGATAGAGGGGAGTATGTCTAGGCGTTACCTAAAGTTAACCAGAGAGTCTTGGAATTGATCCTAGAAAATCCGACGTACGACCGTATAAATTTTAGTATCACGCCTAATCCGCTAGATGTAGAGGTGATCGATGCATATACGTGGTTTCAATAAGCAATAAAATGTGATATACGGGTATCATCCATTTAACGACGAAACACAACTAAATGAAAATGGAAAGGTACCGCATTGTAATAATACGGGGCGCACGAAACAAATATCGAGACATTTGTTTCGACAGTCGAGATTGAAAGTACGAAATAAAATCGAACGGCTCTCGCTTAAGTCGGCTTTACAAAATGGTAATTCCGACGGTTTTTGGACACGCCGACACCGGACGACACTTGGTAACATCCTGGAGGATTGCGCGATCTACGGAACGCAAGATGACAAATTCGGATATGACAATTGTCACCATTATAGACATGCAGGGGGCTTAGAGATGGGTTTTAGGACTTAGAATTTTTTGGGTTGGTAGTGCCTCTATGTGAGAGCACCTTTTATAAAAAGGCTAACTTTGGGCAGCCATAACAATCAAATGTAGTTGACCATCTTCAGTGATTCATTTTGCTGCCGACTTAGGGGAGTCCAAGCTACACAGGGGTGTAATCGGTCAGAGTTTTTGTCTGCCAAGGTGGCTGCATTTCTAAAGGAAAGTCAAAGTGGGTGAATGTGTCCAAATCTCATGTTCTAACTTTGCATTCTGTGGTGGAACTGAGCACACATAAAGTGTTATTTCACAAGGGTGAAGTTGTATTGGGGTTGTGACTGTCAAAGGGTCAGTCATTTGGGTTTATATCAAGTTAGGAGTCGGCACTATCTAGATTAGTTTCTTTTGGATCTGTGATTTTCTGTGGGCAATGGAGCACACAGAGTTTCAGGTTATGGGCCCACCATGTAGGGTGCCTATGTTCGATGGAACCAACTTCACTTATTGGGAGTTTACAATGGAGGGATTGCTTTTCGAAAAGCACTTGTGGGGAATTGTTTCGGGACAAGTGAGGAATCCGCCATCGGGATTTGGTGGAACTCACTACGTCGGTTCATCTGGGGCTTCCCAGAAAACCAACCGTATTTCAGATGCAACGGAAGGTGAAGGGAAAATTATTGCCATGGAAGGGGGAAGTGCGGAGAAGGATAAAGGGACACCTATGGTGAGGGGAGCTAGGCTCTCCGCCACAGTTCCACTTAGAGGGCTTAAAAGTAAAACTGAAGAAAATGATAGTAAAATCTGAGAGTATAAAAACACTATAGAAAAACATATCATTCTTAGAAATGTTGCAACTTTGAGACCACCATAGCTACTCAAAGTAGGCAGCTTGCTAGAAGCCTCTAGGATAATCTCAATTGTTTGAGCTTTATCTGAATATTGCTGACACCGTGACAGAATACAGACTGACCAGACTGCACCCCTTGGAAGGGCTGACTCCCCTGAGTCTACCACAAAAAGAATCCTTGAATTTGCTCCCCTGAGCAGTTAATTATCAATGGTCAAAGATGACCCTTTTATACAAAAGGCCTCTGAGAGAGAGGCGGCTATCTCTAATTTTCTAAGTACTAAACCCCTCTCTAAACCCTCTACTACTGATGTACGGAACTAATCAATTGAGTGTACAGTACAGAAAGGTACTTGGTCCGAAGTACTTTCTGTACGGCCATTGTACGATATGGCCAGAAAGATGACGCCAGCCATATCTGGGTTCGCCATAATATGTCCCGGAGATGCCGTCATCCAATATCATGTTGCCACGTGTCACCCGTTGTGGTTGTGACTGAAAACCGCCAAATCGACCATTCCGCGATGCCGGCTTCTTTCTCCGTCGTTAGATTAATGTCGGCCTTAATTTATAGCCGTTAAAAATACAAGTAGCACATTTCAGGTGTAATTCTATTTTTAACTGTCTCTGTGTGATTGCGGTCCGTTTGTCAGTAAATCGAACTTCTCTTTTTCCTCATCTTTAAGTAACTATCGTACCCTATATACTTCAGCACTAGTCTTAGACTACAGGGTAAGACTAACGGCTACTTTGACGCATGGTAGGTACCAGGATCAAATCCTGGGTCCGTCAATCCTTTTGGTAAGTTTACCAAGGCTCTGCCTTCTGACTCTAGAAGGAGCATAGGCAGCCATGGCTCTAGCTTCCTCTCCAACCTTCAGTGACTACGACAAGTATGGGGGTTAGAGAGAGAAGCTAGAAGCAGGCTGCCTCTTTTTTTCTTGCTCTTATTTAAATCTTTTAACTAACCTAGAAAATACCATTTATTTCAACACTCCCCTTATTTTCTAGTCACTTTTGATTTTAAGTCCACATTTCTCTCTGCAGAAAATTAATTTAGGAGAAGGTACTGGCTTGGTCATCATGTCTGCCACCATCTCACTGTCTGGTCTGTATTCTAGACTTATTATTTTTTTCTCCACCTTTTCCCTAACAAAGCTAAGTCTGATGTCCATGTGTTTTGCTTTAAAATGATGTTTGGGATTAGCAGCAATTGTAATTGCTGCTTGATTATCACAGAATATTTTCTGAATTCCACTCTTAAGATGCCCCAATTCACCAAGCAAGGATTTAACCCACATCAATTCCTTCACAGCAGAGCAAGATGCCATATACTCTGCCTCCATGGTAGACTGAGCAATGACCTTTTGCTGCTTACTGCTCCAGCAACAAGCACCATTCCCCACATACAACACATATCCAGATGTACATCTTCTCATCGGAGCATCCCCATAGCTGGCATCACTCCAAGTGGTGATATCAGTGTTTTCCCTACCCAGATACAACCATAGATCCCTAGTTCCTATGAGATATCTGAGGACCATTTTTGCTGCTTCCCAATCCCTTTTGGTAGGAGCATTCAGACTCCTACTTTGCACTCCTACAGCTGCTGCCAAATCCGGTCTGGTACAATTCATAAAATATATCAAACTGCCCACTACCTGTCTGTATGGAATAGTCTGCATAAACTTCTTCTCTTCTGGACCTAGTTCATCATCTAGAATTATGATGCCTCCTTCCTCACTCCCCTCACTTCCCTTCTTTAGATCCATGGGAGTAGTGCAACTGTTGGCTTTGTTCATCTGAAATTTTTCCAGCATGTTTCCAATTGCCTCTTTCTGAGTTAATCTAATCATCCTCTTTTTCCTATTTCTCTCTACTTGTATTCCCAAAATATATCTAGCCTCCCCCATATCTTTCATTTCGAACCTTCCCTTTAGATCTGTTTTTAGTTTGTTAATTTTCTTTAATGACTTACTTAGAACAAAAAGATCATCAACGTAAATTGCAATAAAGATGACACCTTCCTCATCTTCAAAAACATAAATTGAATGGTTTGAACTGATGCGAAAGTATCCCAGACTGGTAAGGAACTCATCTAGTTTCTTGTTCCACTGTCTGGGTGCCTGTTTCAAACCATAGAGAGATTTGATTAGCCGGCATACCTTACTTTCCTCTCCTTGTTCCACGAATCCTTCCGGTTGTCGCATGAAGATCTCCTCCTCTAGTTCTCCATGTAGGAACGCTGTCTTTATGTCCATCTGGTGAACTTCCATGTCTTCTACAGCTGCCAGACTGAGAAGTATTCGAACCGAGGGAAATTTGACTACCGGAGCGAAGGTTTCTTCGTAGTCTATTCCCTCTTTCTGAGTAAAACCTTTCGCCACTAACCGAGCCTTATACCGCTCAAATGTATTGTCCGGATTCAGTTTTAGTTTGAAAACCCACTTACATCCAATTGGTTTTCTATCGGGAGGACAGTCCACCAGCTCCCATGTATCAGCCGCCATAATTGAAGTCATCTCTTCATTGATGGCCGTCTTCCACCGGTTTCTTTCCGAACAGTTCATTGCCTCTTCATATATTTGAGGTTCATCCGGGTGAGATAGTTTAGTTACCTTGTTATTAACTTGTTTCTCTTGAAGCCTTTTGCTGCTTCGTCTCCCTCCCTCAAAATCTGCGGCTGGAATAGATGGTTCTCGTGGATTCTTTTGATTCACCACGGCTTCTCCCCTATCCCTTGGATCCATATCCGTTTCCACCACGTCTTCCGCTTGTGTCATTGGTGTTTCCAAGTTCAAGTCTTTCTCTGTCTGATTTGAATCGGCAAGGATATCATCCAAACCTGCAAGAGTATCGTCTTCTTGAAAACCCGGATAGTTAGGGAGATGAAAGTCATCAGAATTGTCTGACTCAACTCTGATTCTGACTGGTTTTGAGGATTTAAAGGGATCTACCGAATTCCCTTCATCCATAGCTACCAGATGTTTAACTAAGATTATATCTTCTCTCTTTAGATCATATGCTCTATACCCTTTTACATCCTCATCATATCCTAGCAAGTATCCTGGTTTCCCTTTAGGATCTAGTTTCCAGTTTGATTTATCTGTATCTAAACTGAAGACTTTACTACCGAAAACCTTTAAATGAGATAGATCTGGTTTTCAGCCGGTCCATTTCTCATATGGAGTTTGGCCTTTCACCGCCGAAGTTAGAACTTTGTTTCTCAAATAATTTGCACAATTCATAGCTTCTGCCCAAAATCTTTTTCCTATCCTTTTATCTGACAACATACTCCGTGCACTGTCATTTAGTGTCCTATTCAATCTCTCGGCAACACCATTCTGTTCCGGGTTTTCTGGAATTGTCTTTTGATGTTGAACACCATCCTCCCTTAAGAACTCTTCAAACTGATTGGAGGTATATTCTCCTCCATTTTCACTTCTCACTCTCTTTATTGAGGTCTCGTGAAGTTTCTCGACCCATGCCTTATATTGTTTGAAATACTCCGAAGTTTTTGATTTATTTTTCAGAAAGTATACTCGGGAGTACCGGGACCAATCATCAGTAATGGTTAGCATAAATCTTTTGCCTCCGGGTGATGGCACTCTCGCCGGTCCCCAAATGTCCGTGTGCACTAAATCAAGAACTTTTTCTCCTTTATAAGTTGCTTCCTTTGGGAATGGTAATCTGTGTGCTTTACCTTGAGCATACCCACTGCAATCACTCACATTATCATTTTCCCCAAAGCGTATCCCTTCAACTACTCCCAACTTTTTCATTTCTCTTAACTTATCTAGATTCACATGCCCAAGTCTCTTATGCCACAACATAATATCATTGACACCAGCATAGTAAAGTTTGAGTTTTTCATTACTTAAAGCAAGCCTGAACATTCCTTGGCTACCTTTCTCAGCAGTGAAATACACATCTTCCTCTAAGCTAGCTGTAAAGACTCCTTTTCTGGTGCTAGTTTCAAATCCTTTATCATCTAATACAGACGTAGAGATAAGATTTTTGTTTAACTCCGAAATAAACAATACATCGGAGAACGTAACTATTGAGGTTTTTCCTTCCACTACGACTTTTAGATCTACCGATCCTACATACGTAGTGGTCACTACCCTCCCATCCCCATATTCAATCTCTACTGTAGGGATCTTTCTCAGCTTAGTAAACAGATGCTTATCTTTGCACATGTGCATAGATGCACCTGAATCCACAATCCAGCCTCCTTCACCTTTCAGTCCATCGAAAGCACATTTATGCTTTCGTGGAATTTCGACTTCTGTTTTTGCCTCCAACTCCTCATCCAAAAGAAGTTCGTCGTCCTCCTCATCGGATTCCTCCTCGAGTACATGTGTGACAAGTGCTTTTTTCTTCCCTCGTGTTTGACCCTCGGTCTGCCCCTCCTTTATCCGAAGCTCGGTCAGTTTGGTGCATTCTGCCATGTAATGCCCGGGTTTCTTACAAAAGTGACAAAGCCCCTTTGGTCCCCTCGTTCCGGATTCATCGGATTGATTTTTCAGGTCTTCCCTTCCATGACTTCCAAGGGGTTTCCGTGAATCTTTGTTTCTCCAACTTGCTCCAGCCGCCAACGCTTGTCCGTTCTTAACTCCTCTTCGGATTTCGATTGTATTCTCTCGGACGAGGATCATACCAACTACTGAATTCCATACCCACCTGGAGTCCGGTAGATCCTGTACCCGGTTTACAATGTTCTCATACTCATCGCGTAGTTTCATGAGTAAACAATGTACCTTTGCCTTCTCGGTTTCTACTTTTCCGGCACACTCTAACTCCATGAAGAGTATAGCCAGCTCATTGCAGAAATCGAGCATCTTCTCTCCTTTGTGAAAGTATCCATTGATTTTTTGGTCTGCTAGCTTCTGTTCCTGAATAGTACCGCTACGGTATATCTCTATCAGCGCATCCCACAGATCGGATGCCCTTTCCACTTGTAAATGAGGACCAGCGACTCCTTGTGTGATATGACGGAGGATAAAATGCTTGGCTGCCATGTTGTTGTAGTCCCAGGTATCGATATCATTCTCCTCATTCCTCGGTATAGGAGACATGAAAGCAGATCCGGTTGCTATAGGTGTGGATTTCTCTTTTTCTTTCCCTTTTTCCATCACGATGCTTTCTCCGTCTTCTGATTCCTCTGATGACGGTGGATCTGGTTTTCTACCAAATCTGCTTCCTCCAAACCCTGGAGGAATAGCAGGACCGGATGGGCGCTTCACTCGCCCCCTCACTATTCCCCAAAATCTTTTTTTTACATAGGGCTCCCATCATCATACTCTCCCAGTAGATGAACCTTGTCCCATTGAATATGGGCACCCTAGAGGGTGCGCCCATAACCTGCAACTCTGAGACCTCCATAGGTACTCAGAGTAGGCAGCTTGCTAGAAGCCTCTAGGATAACCTCAATTGTTTGAGCTTTGTCTGAATATTGTTGACACCCTGACAGAATACAGACTGACCAGACTGTACCCGTTAGAAGGGCTGACTCCCCTGAGTCTACCACAAAAAGAATCCTTGAATTTGCTCCCCTGAGCAGTTAATTATCAATGGTCAAAGATGACCCTTTTATACAAAAGGCCTCTGAGAGAGAGGCGGCTATCTCTAATTTTCTAAGTACTAAACCCCTCTCTAAACCCTCTGCTACTGATGTACGGAATCAATCAATTGAGTGTACAGTACAGAAAGGTACTTGGTCCGAAGTACTTTTTGTACGGCCATTGTACGATATGGCCAGAAAGACGACGCCTGCCATATGCGGGTTCGCCATAATATGTCCCGGAGATGCCGTCATCCAATATCATGTTGCCACGTGTCACCCGTTGTGGTTGTGACCGAAAACCGCCAAATCGACCATTCCGCGATGCCGGCTTCTTTCTCCGTCGTTAGATTAATGTCGGCCTTAATTTATAGCCGTTAAAAATACAAGTAGTACATTTCAGGTGTAATTCTATTTTTAACTGTCTCTGTGTGATTGCGGTCCGTTTGTCAGTAAATCGAACTTCTCTTTTTCCTCATCTTTAAGTAACTATCGTACCCTATATACTTCAGCACTAGTCTTAGACTACAGGGTAAGACTAACGGCTACTTTGACGCATGGTAGGTACCAGGATCAAATCCTGGGTCCGTCAATCCTTTTGGTAAGTTTACCAAGGCTCTGCCTTCTGACTCTAGAAGGAGCATAGGCAGCCATGGCTCTAGCTTCCTCTCCAGCCTTCAGTGACTACGACAAGTATGGGGGCTAGAGAGAGAAGCTAGAAGCAGGCTGCCTCTGTTTTTCTTGCTCTTATTTAAATCTTTTAACTAACCTAGAAAATACCATTTATTTCAACAAATGTGTCTAAGTCAATAGCTATCACTCTTTTGAATCTAACCCAGTCTTCGGAAATTTAGGAAACACTAAGTCAGATTTATAAGAGTGAGACTATTCAGAGGCAGCAATTAGTAAAATAGGAAATTGAGGCCTATGTTTATAAAGGCGGTAGCATGATAGAATTTTGCAATGATATTGTTGCGTTATATGTTGAGCTTGCTAGTGCGAGATATGTAGAATCTGAGGAAAGGAAGATTAATACACTACTCATGAAACTCCCAAATGAGTAGGAAAACATCATTTGTCGTATGCAGACAATGGATGGCTCCTCATGGACTTGGAGCTTTACCATGGGGATAATTCTTGTGAGGGAAAGCACTTTGGAGCTTTGAAGGGGAAGTGGCAGGGGGAATGCATTTACAGCTGGTGGTGACTGGCGGAAGCGTGATGAGAGGAACGGCGGTGACGAGCGGAAGCGTGATGAGAGGAAGAAAGAAAAAGGTAAACCTTATCGAAACTTCGGTTGAAAGAGAGGGAAAGGAAAAGAAAGGGGAGCTTTGAAAAAATGGGTTTGCGTCTTTTGTAGGGAACCAGGTCATTATAGGGAGGAATGCCCTTGTTTGGAAAAACTTAGAAGTTGGAATGTGAATGAGGAGGAAGAAGGGGAAGAGGAGAAAGAGGATGAAGATATGTTGGAGCTTCTCCGGATCAGTGTATGGGGAAGAAAGAAAAGCACACAGAAATTCCACGGAAGCAACAATGTGCTTTTAGAGGTATAAGGGAAGTAAAGAGAGAGGAGGTAATTGAGGATGTCGAGGAGTGTAGGGTGTATTACTTAGAAATGAGAAAGTCAGATCTAGGATCCATAAGTGAAAACAGGAAAAATAAATATAGTGAGGATGATTTTATAGATATTTTGGAAACCGAATACTGGTTGGAAAGGGAGACTTCAACGGATTCCGAGGAAAGGGGAGAAGTAAATCTAGAGGGGGTTTTACAGAATAGGGGAGAAGGGGAATGTATAATAAAACGTTTAGGGGAGGAGAAATGTTTATTGGGAATAAAATTAGAAAGTGAGTGGAAAGAATTCCATCGGAGAGAGTGAAAAAAATTCAGAAAACGGGGTGAGCATCATGGATAAAAATATGAGCACGCAAGATGTAGTTTTTATGAGGAATTTAGTGGGGACTCGTGGTTTTTGGAAAAATTTGGGGGAGGGTGGATTTGACATCACTACTTGGTGTGATATCACTTATGAAGATGTGCCTGTAAAAGGGTTACCATCTCGGTAAATGTTGCAAATTGGGGATGGGGCTGGCTGTTTGAACTGCAAGCGGGATATTGGATTTAGCTCAGATAAAAAAAAGATGAGGTGGAAAAAAAAATTCTTGCTCCAAGAGCTCGGATTTATAAAAAGTGACATGCAAAATAAAATGTGTGATCAAATGTTTATTTCAGCTCTTTTAATACACTTCTTTAAACACAAGGGTATTCACTTAAAGTTTTATGAGAGAAAAAGGAAAAAGGAAAGAAAGCGGGGGGGAAAGACTTTGTTATTGTTGTGATGTTTTGTTTGATGAGAGTTGTGAGAAAAAGTAGACTAGAAAATAAGGGGAGTGTTAAAATTTGGGTATTTTCTAGGTCTGAATTTATTTTATTGTTTTGTCAGATGGTCTATCTAAGTCATCCATACTTATCGTAGTCACTGGAAGACTGAGATTGCCATGGCTACCTAAATTACAAAGGAGACAGGTAGGAGGGGAGCAACCTAAGTAGCCAAGGAGACACGATGGAGGGGAGTATTTTTAGGTGTTGCCAAAAGTTAATCGGAGAGTCATAGAATTGATCCTCGAGCCTCCAACCTACGACCGTACAAATTTGGTATCCCGCCTTATCCGCTAGATGTAAAGGTGATCGTTGTATCTGTATAGTTTAAATTAATAATAAATTTGATATACTGGTATTATCCATTTAACGGCGAAACCAAACTAAATGAACATGGAAAGGTACCGCACCGTAAGAATACGGGGCGCACCAAACAAACATCGAAGACATTTGTTTTGACGGTCGAGATTGAAAGTACGAAATATAATCGAACAGCTCCCGTTTAAGCCGGCTGTACGGAATAGTAATTCTAACGGTTTTTGGATACGTCGACATCGGATGACACGTGGCAGCATCTTGAAGGATTGCGCGATCTCTGAAACGCAAGATTACAAATTTGGATGTGACAATTGTCACCATTATAGACATGTACCGTACAGAAAGTACTCTCATACGTGTACTTTCTTATACGGTATAGTATTGTGATTGGACCATTTTTCAGTACTAGGGGGCTTAGAGAGGGGTTTTAGGACTTAGAATATTTTAGGTAGGCAGTCGCCTCTTTGTGAGAGCACCTTTTATTAAAAGGCTAACTTTGGGTAGCCATAACGATCAATTTACATGACCATTTTCAGTGATTCTTGCTACGGACTCAAGGGAAACTAGGCTACATAGGGATGTAGTCGGTCAGAGTTTTTGCCTACCAAGGTGGCTGCATTTCTAAGCGAAAGTCAAAGTGGGTGAATGTGTCCAAAACTCATATTCTAACTTTGCATTCTGTGGTTGAACCGAGCACACAGAAAGTCTTATTTCAGAAGGGTGAAGCTATAATTTGTTTGTAATTGTCAAAGGGTTAGTCATTTGGGTTTATATCAACTTGAAGCTGGCACTATCTAGATTAGTTTCTTTTGGAACTGCAATTTCTGTAGGCAATGGAGCACACAGTGTTTCATGAGTATAAAAGTCTCACCCTCCACTAAGACTTTCAAATCTATTGACCCCACAAGAATCTATAGTAACCACTCTCCTATCCCAATACTCTATCTCTACACTCGGGATCTTTCTTAGCTTAGTGAAGTGTTCCATATCACGACACATATGCGTGGATGCACTTGAGTCGATGATCCATTCTTCTTGTGGAGCTTCTTGAATTGCTCTAAGGGAACACTTCTATCTCGGAAGGATGTCCTTCTCCTCTGGACTCTCGTTAAGAAGAAGCTCTCCATCCTCCTTAGAGGACTCATCCTCGATTTCTCTTGTCACTTTTGTGACCACAAGTGTCTTTTTCTTCCCTCCAGAAAAAACCCCCTCCACGGTTCTTTTACAGCCTCAGCTTTGACAGCTTCACACAATCCAGGATAAAGTGTGCCAACTTTTTGCAAAAATGACAAAGGCCTTTTGGGGGCCTTAGTCCTCCAGACTGGTCTCTTTCCCTTTAGTACGGTTTTTTTGTGTCCTTCCCTCATCGGTCTCCTCCTGCAGCTAGAGCTTGAATGCTCTTTCCTCCTCACCTAATCTCTATGGTGTTTTCCTACAGAAGTATCATCCGAACCACAATATTCCACTTCCATGAACTATTAGTCATTTCTTGTACTCGGTACACTATGTTCTTGTAATCGCCTGGTAACTTCATGATGAGAGTATTAACTTTCATCTTCATTGTACCTGTCCATCCGGCACTTTCCATCTTCATATACAAACAAGAAAGATCATTACAGCAATCTAACATCTTTCCTCCTTTGTAAGTGTAGCTCACTAGCTTTTGCTTAGCCAACTGGAGCTCTTGAATAGTACCAGCTCTATAGATCTCCACCAAACTCACCCACAACTTCTCGACCTTGTAAATGTGAAGGTGAGGGGTAGCTAAAGCTTGGGTGAGGTGCCTTAGAATGAAGTTCTTGGCAGCCATGTTTAATTTAAGTATCGTTCTCCACGGTCTTCACGGCCGACGCTCCCAGTGTCGTGGCAATAGGGGAGAGGGGTGTCTCCTTCCATTTCCCTTTTTCGGACACATTGTTGTCCCCATCATCTGCCTCCTCCGCGGAAGCAGTCGCTGCTGCAAGAAACCTCACTCCTCCAAATCATAGTGGAGTTCCCAAAGGTTGACGTTTCACTTGTCAACTAACGATACCCCAGTATAGTTTTTCGCACAAAGCCCTCATCATCATGGCTTCCCAATAGATAAACCCAGATCCATTAAAGGTGGGCACCCTAGAGGGTGGGTCCATAACCTAAAATTATATGTCCTCCATTGGACTACAAAATACAAGAAGCCTCTAGGTAGTTTTTCACTAGCCATAACCATTGCTGCCCAAAAAGACAGACATTTTGACTACTCCCCTGTGCAGCCTCGACTCCCTTGAGTCCATAGCAAAAAGAATCACTAAAAACAGCCAACCGGCCGATAAGTTATGAGCTGGCAAAAATGCCAATTTTATAAAATGCTCTCTTAGAGAGAGGTGATTACCTACGAGATTTTCCTAAGTCCCAAACCCTTCTCACAACCCTTATCTACTAAAGTACGAACTAATCACATGAATGTAAAGTACAGAATGGTACTACGGCCGATGTCCTTTCTATACGGCCTGTGTACAACAAGGCCACTGAGTGGACGCGTGTCACTTTTCCACTCGTCCATATGTTCCACGGAATTCCCGCAGCTGAATGTCATCCTTCCACGCAGTGCCAGGTCATGCCACGTCCATAAACACCAAAGTTATCATTGCGCGATCTCGGCAGTGATGTATGTCGTCGAATTAAATTGGACATTAAATGTTGGTCGTCGAAACAAATGTCCGATTCATTTGTTTCGTGCGAAATGACGTCCGCACTGAAACTTTAACTAATTCTATGTTCTTTTGATCATATTTTAGTAAATTAGTTAACAAGACCACGTACAACTTTAAATACGATTCAAACCCTATGTAACTTAGCGCACTTCTACGACAAACTGGTTAGAGCTACGTGCTACGCCGTATTTTACCGGTCGGAGGTTCGAGTCCTACCGGACTCAAATTTTTGTTAAGAGTGACATTAGTCACTCTTTAGTCCTGCCTGCTGAACTAAGGCAGCCATGGCTCAACCACCCTCTTTATCCTTCAGTGAGTGTAAGAAGTATGGTGGCTAGAGAGAAGAGGTGGAGGCTGGTTGTCCGCCTTTTTCTTTTCCTTTTATACTAACATAAATATACCTAGAAAATACTCTAGAAATCTATTAATTTTAACATCTTGGCTATCTGTTGCACCAACTCCTTCTTAACCTTGAACTCATGGAGATCGTGAAGGGCTAAGATTTCCTTGCAACCAGGCTGGTTAGGATCTGCCAAAATTTCAAGATCCTTGTACGTCTCAGCTATAAAAGCCTTAGATCTTGTGTAGCGCCCCAATTTCGGAGGGTGACCAGGGAGCGCTTCCTTATGGGCCGACCCCTTCCTATAGGATTTAAGGGATAAGGTCGGTCTCTCAATCTTCTCCACTGCCTGAGCCCTCGCAGCCTCGGACAAAGAAGGGAAGTTCTCTGAGAAAAGACAATCGGAGGTGGAGGAGAGGGTTTCCTTACTGGTTGCTTTGGAGGAGTCTCAGCTGTAAAAGCCTTAGGCATCATTCCCTGAATAAACTTATCTATATTTAAAGTTGAGGCCACTAGGACTGATTCCTCGAGCACTTGTGATTCTTCCTCCTGTGCCACAACTTGTTGCCTCTCCCTTTATTTTGATATGACACCCGAAAGATCCCTATCGTGAACTTCTCTTCCTCCCATAATTGATTAGAACAGAGGAGCTAAATCCCTTTATGAAAATACTCCACCCTAAGCGCGTATCCTCTTTTTTCCTCAAGAGACAATTGGCTTTTTCAGTACTGTGCTTTTCCGCCGGAAGCCAACTAAAAGCTACACCCCCGAGCACTCTCGAAAGAATAAAAAAAGGAAACGGGTTGTCAAATATGGCCCAGAAGAACTCCGGACAGAAATAAAAGACGACCACAATAGTGCGCAAATAACTCCCACGCAGAAATACAAAAACAATAAAAATCGGCTCTTTCAGATTAAACAATATCACCTTGCCCCAGAGAATAGAATTAAAGATCAAAATCAATTATAATGGTGAAGCAAGCTCACATACCCCGGAGTGCAACGATGAAAAACTCACAAGAGGAAACCTCTCCAAATTGCCATGAAGACTGATATGATTATGCCTCAACCATCAGTTCCCCCATACCGATCCGACTAGACTCTTCTCAGTTTCAAATTGCGAAAGTCCAAACCGCCGAAAGAGAGGATAGTGCCAACCACCCACCCGAGCTACGATTTTCACAAAAGACAATCCAAAACAAAGATGGCAGTTGAGTCTACGACACAATGCAACAGTTCTCCAACAAAAAGATTGATTGAATTCTTTGGGGGTTTTCTCAGAAGACAGTACTGAAAAAGCAACCTGTCTCCTTCGGTCCCAAGTGCCTTATACAAGCAAAGTTTGTCCTACTGGAAGTCCCAAATTCAAAGCAATACCAGAAGCCAATCAGCGGCCAGAAATTATTATTGTACTAACATAAGACAAAACAGGATATACTACACTCAGGTTAAAAAGTTAGGAGACCTAACTTTGACCCAAAGTGATAAATGCTTTGCCCGTCTGGTGGACGTGAACTAACATCCTACTTACACCCAAGAGCAAAATCTACATGACTATCCCAAAGTAACAACAAAATCTACAGGACTATCCCAAAATTTACGTTACTTTCCATTATGTACCCCTCCGCTAGAGCTACATAGAACGGATGTCATGTCATGGAGCAACCACCGTTACAACGGACTAACTCCGCCGTTCGACATCCGTTTGAGATGAACTAAAGTGCGTTGTGCTCCTAGGGGAAAATACAAGGATCTGATCGGGCTATTTGTCCTCCCCTTTTTCAGTATACTTGAGTCTGTAGATGCTGGAATGAGGGCCTGAAAATCCTTTGAGTAGAGATGTGTCGAGAATGCACACGAGCTTAACAAGTCCCTTATGAGTCAAACGCAAAAAGACTACTCCTCCACTACAGGATACACCCAATAGGCCAATACGTTCCTGAATATTACTACCACCTTGCACGCAATGACTTTGACCAGCCTCTCCCCTTTGAGGACAAGACTCTTTTGAGTCCAACGCAAAAAGAATCTCCAAATTTTCTCCCCTGGGCAGTTACTTATGGTTATTCATAGACAACGGATTTATACATATGGCTTTTGGGAGAGAGAGCTTCAAAAAATACTCTTAAGTCTAAACTACCTACTCTCACGATTTGCATAGTAAACTCTCAACCAATGAGAGGACTCTAAAGTACCGTGATCTATGTACAAAATTTACTAGCCCCCACAAAAATTGTACGCCAACTGTACGACACCACTTAAAACAGTGTATCTTCCATGTCCAACGCGATGGATCTGTCATGTCCTCCTCCGTAGACCTCTGACGTGTTGAAATCAATAGATTTAGGGAAGGTATTTTGTAGGTCCTAATTAGTTGAGTTAGCTAAAAGAAAAAACACAGGCAGCCTACCTCCACCTTCTCTCTCTAGCCCCCATACTTGTTGTAGTCACTAGAGGAGAGGAAGGGCGGTGGAGCCATGGCTGCCTTAGCTCCTTAGGCAGGGCAAAAGATTGACCTAAGTCACTCTCAAACAAAAAGGTTGAATCCGACAGGACTCAAACCTCCAACCGGCAGGGCGAGGCGTAGCCGTCAGTCCTTACCAGTCTGTCGTAGTAGTCCGTTAGGATATATAGAGTGTGATAGTTGTTCAACCAGTAACAAGAGCACTAATCCGATTAACGGAATTACTATTAGACAACATAGAAACTAGTCGGATTTTTATAGTGCGCACGAATACCGAACATTTGTTTTGAATGGCCACCATTAAAAGCTGGTTTGGATCAGACGGCAAGCATCATCGCCTAGATCCCGGAATAGCCGCTTTGGCGGTTTTCGGACATAACATGACTTGGCGACACGTGGCAAGATGTATTTGGGAAGCAGGAATCCCGGGGAGGATGAGGACGAGTCCAAAGGAGACAGGCGTCCACTCCATGGCCTTGACGTACACAAGCTGTACAGAAAGTACATCGGCCTTAGTACGTTTTTGTATTACACAGTCTTTTGATTGGTTCGTACATTAATAGATAGGGGTTGTGAGAGGGGTTTAGTACTTAGAGGATTGAGGATGTAGGCGCCTCTCTCCCAACGAGATTATATAAATATTGGCATCTTTGCCACTTGATAATTCATCGTCTGGTTGGGCGTTTTCACTGATTCTTTTTGCTGTGGACTCAAGAGAGTCCAAACTGCACAGGGGTGCAGTCACATTGCCTATTTGTCTGCTTGGGTGGCATTTTCTCTAGTTGAAATTGGGTTAGTTTAAAACTACCTAGAGGCTTCCTCAATTTTGGTCCATAATGGGGGACACAGAATTGCAGGTTATGGGCCCACCCTGTAGGGTGCCCATATTCAACGAATCTTGGTTCATTTAATGGGAAGCTATGATGATAGGGGTATTGTGTGAAAAACGATACTGGGGTATTGTTAGTGGACAAGTGAAACGTCCATCTTAGGGAACTCCACCAGGGTTTGGAGGAGTGAGGTTTTTTGCAGCAACATCTAATCCAACGGAGGAGACAGATGATGGAGACATCAATATGTCCGAAAAGGGAAAGGTGACACCTCTCACTCTCATTGCCACGATACCCGAAGCAGTGGCTGTGAAGACCGAGGAAAACGACATTTAGATGTGGGAGTACACGAACATGAATGCCAAGAATTTCATTCCGAGGCACCTTACCCAAGTGTAAAAGAGGAAACGATACACCACAACACGTTACAGTGCACAGCGGAAAACACCAAGGATCTTCCAGTAGCAACAACAGGAGTACACAAAACTCACAGACAAGGTTGCGCTTTATTACTTGAGAGAAAGTACAAGGTTGCGCTAGCTGTGTAGGTCTACTTCAGGTCTACCATTCACAAGGTCTACTCGACTATTTAAACAAGCTAACTGCTAGTCAACCTAGTACTATACAGCTGTACACGTGGACCTTCGCGGTCAACCGAGATCTATCCAAAGCTTCCTTCTAGAACTATACAGCTCAATCTACATTCTCCGGCGTTGCTATGCTGCGCTGCTACGCTGCTGCGCTTTTAGTTGCTACGCCGCTAAGTTGCTATGCTGCGCTGGTCTGGAATCGCAGCTGCGCTGCTCTAAAATCGCAACTATAGCAGCCTAGCCCTAGCAACTATGAACCTAATTCTGTAACCCTTTTACACCAAGCCTTGGCGACCTCTCATCTTTACATCTTCAAGGACGAGGAGCTGTGGATGACTTTAGTCGAGATCTATAGTGCTGGTACTATTCAGGAGCTCCAACTGGCTGAGCAAAGGTTGACCAGTTATACTTACAAAGGAGGGAAGATGTTAGACTATTGCAATGATCTCTCTTGTATGTACATGGTGATAGAAAGTTTCGGATGGACAAGCTCTATAAAGATGAAAGTTAAAACCCTCATCATGAAGTTGCTTGATGAGTATGAAAATATAGTGTATCGCGTACAAGAAATGGATGATAGTTCTTCGAAGTGGAACATCATGGTCCGAATGATACTCGTGCAGGAGAACACTATTGAGATCCGTAGAGGAAGAAAGAGCGGTCAAGTTCTAGCAGCAGGAACGGATCGGTGGAGGAAGGATCCAAAGAAGCTATACAATAGCTTCAAAGGGGAGAAGGACCAATCCGGAGAACCGAGGGCTCCAAAGGGTCTTTGCCATTTCTGCAAAAAGTTGGTACACTCCATAGCTAATTGCATCAAGCTATCGGAGCTGAGGCTTCAAGAAAACCGTGGAGGGGGTACTTTCGGAGGGAAGAAGAAAGCACTTGTGGTCACACGAGTCAAAGGAGAGACCGAAGAGGACGAGTCTTCTGAGGAGGAGGATGGGGAGCTCTTTCGTCATGAGAATCTAGAGGAGAAAGAGATCCCTCGAAAATAGAAGTGTGCCTTTGGAGCCATTCGGGAAGCTCCAATGGAGGGATGGATCATCGACTCAGGTGCATCCATGCATATGTGTCGTGACAGGTACCTCTTCACTAAGATAAGAAAGATCCTTGCTGTAGAAATAGAGTATGGGGATGGGAAAGTAAATACCAAAGATCTAGTGGGCACGGTAGATCCGAAAGTCTTTGTGGAGGGTAAGACTTCCATTCTCACCTTCTCAGATGTGCTCTACATTCCTCAGCTGAGTAAAAATCTTGTGTCTACTTCTGTATTAGATGAGAAGGAATTTGATACCTTCACCAGAAAGGGAGTCCTTACAGCTAAGTACGGAGATGAAGTCTACTTCACAACAGATAAGGGTATCCAAAGAATGTTTAGGCTTAACTTGAGTAATGAAAAGAAGAGTGCTTACTATGGTGGTGTCCCGAGCTTGATGATCTGTCATAAGTGGTTGGGGCATGTGCATTTTGATAGGCTGAGGGAAATGAAGAAGCTGGGTGTTCTAGAAGGCATTCACTTTGAGGATAATGAAATGATGGATGATTGTAGTGGCTGTGCCCAAGGTAAGGCTCACAGACTTCCCTTTCCCAAAACTGCCACATATAAAGGTGAGAAAGTACTAGATTTGGTCCACACAGATATCTGGGGACCAGCAAGAGTACCTTCGGTTCGGGGGAAGAGGTATAAGCTGACAATTACTGATGATTGGTCCAGGTATTCAAGAGTCTACTTCTTAAAAACAAAGTCTGAAACACCAAAGTACTTTAAAGAAGAATACAAATCCAGGAGTGAGAAGTTGCACGAAACCCCCATTAAGCGAATAAGGAGTGATAATAAGGGAGAATACACCTCTAACCAGTTTGAGGAATACATGAGAGATGAGGGAGTTCAGCATCAGAAATCTGTACCGAATAATACATAACAAAATGGGGTGGCTGAGAGGTTAAACCGGACCTTGGAGATAGTGTATCTAGTATGTTGGCAGATAAGAAAATAGGAAGAAGATTTTGGGCAAAAGCCATGAGCTGTGCTAACTACATTAAGAATAGAGTCCTTACTATAGCTGTTAAAGGATTGACTCCTTATGAGAGATGGGTTGGAAGGAAACTGAATATTTCTCACCTGAAAGTATTCGGTAGTCAAGTTTACAGTCTTGACACAGATAAAAACAACTGGAAACTAGGCACTTAAGGGATAACGGGATATGATGAGGATGTCAAAGTATATAGAGTCTATGACCTAGCTAAACAAGATATCATTCTGGTAAAACATCTAAGTGTCATGGATGAAAGGAAGTTATATGATCCCTTCAAATACACTAAGAAAATCATAATCAGTTTTGAGTCCGAGAGTGAGGACTTGGATCTTCCCATAAGGGACACAAGTGAAAACGTGATTGCAGATTCAAAGGAGATCCAAGATAAGGGAGATAAATCGAAATCTTCTCATGTTTCTACACACTCTGAGGAGAGAGAGGAAGAGGAGCGAGAACCAGCTTCCATGGATAGGGGAGCTGAAGAGATAATGCGCAGGAATCTAAGACTTCCCTCCATTCCAGCCTCAGACTTTGAGGGAGGACGTAGGAGCAGCAAACTACTACAAGAAAAATAGGCTGCTCACAAGGTAACAAAGTTATATCACCCATACGAGCCTCAGTCACACTCGGAGGCAATGGACAGTTTGGAGAAGATAGATCGGTTAGAGCCATAAATGATGAGATGACTTCAATTATGGAGGCTAATACTTGGGAGCTGGTGACCTGTCGCCCAGACAGAAAACCTATCGGGTGCATATGGGTATTTAAGCTGAAACTGAACCCAGATAATACCATTGAGAGATATAAGGCTCGGTTGGTAGCAAAGGGATTCACCCAAAAAGAGGGGATAAATTATTAGGAGACTTTTACTCCGGTGGTTCAGTTCCCATCTGTACGGATTCTCCTTAGTCTAGCAGCAACGGAAGACATGGAAATTCACCAAATGGATATCAATACTGCTTTCCTCAACCGTGAACCAGAGGAAGAAATCTTTATGAGACAACCAGAGGGGTTTATAGAGGAAAGAGAAGAGAGCAATGTTTGCAGGCTCATAAAGTCTTTATATAGACTAAAGCAAGCTCCTAGACAATGGAACAAGAAATTAGATGAGTTTCTCACAAGTCTGGGATATATTCGGATCAGTTCTAATCATTCTATTTATATGTTTTAGGATGAGAATGGTGTGATTTTTATTGCAATTTATGTGGATGATTTGCTGGTGTTAAGTAAATCTTTGGAGAAGATCAATAAGTTAAAGAAAGATCTTAGAAGCAGATTTAACATGAAGGATTTAGAAGAGGCTAAATATATTTTGGGGATTCAAATAGAAAGAGATAGAGGGAGGAGAATAATCAGACTTACTCAAAAAGAAGCTATCGGAAATATGTTTGAGAAATTTCAGATGGAAAAGGCAAACAGTTGTACCACTCACTTGAAGAAAGTAAGTGATGGGAGAGAAAAAAGAGAAGTGATAATACTAGATGATGAGATGAGTCCAGAAGAGAGACCGTTTATGAAGTCTATTTCGTACAAACAGGTTGTAAGAAGTTTGATTTACTTTATGAATAGTAGTAGGCTGGACATAACAGCAGCAGTTGGAGTCCTTAGTACGAGTCTTAATGACCTTAGGAAGTGAGATTGGGAGGCAGCTAAGAGAGTAATGAGAAACCACGTGGGAACTAGGGATTTATGGCTGCATTTGGAGGGGAGCACATTGACATCACTACCTGGAGTGATGCCAGTTATAAGGATGCACCTATGAGAAGATGCATTTTTGGATATGTGTTGTATGTGGGGGAAGGCGCTTGCTGTTGGAGCAGCAAACAGTAAAAGGTGGTTGCTCAATCCACTATGGAGGCTGAATACATGGCCTCTTGTTCTGCTGTTAAAGAACTGATGTGGGTCAAGTCTTTGTTGCAAAAACTGTGGTATATGAAGAACGGAGTGCATGGAGTGTTTTGTGACAATCAGGTTGCAATTGCAATTGCAGCCAATCCTAAACATCATTTCAAAGCTAAACACATGTATATAAGGTTGAGTTTTGTGAGGGAAAAGGTAGAAAATAAAATTGTGAATCTGATGTACAAGGGTGATGGGGAAATGATGACAAAACCTCTACCCTCTCCCAAGCTAAAACACTATAGAGAAAAATGTGGCTTAAAAGAGAAACTGAAATTAGACTAGAAAATAAGGGGAGTGTTAAAATCAATAGATTTAGGGAAGGTATTTTCTAGGTCCTAATTAGTTGAGTTAGCTAAAAGAAAAAGCACAGTCAGCCTGCCTCCACCTTCTCTCTTGGGAACATGTAGTCTAAGTGTTAAAATAAAAGATGGAAAAGGGAGTGTTTTGAGTTGGAATATATGTACACAAATCGAAACTTTACTACAAATCCTAACCGACGTTAACGTTAACGTTGGACTAACAGTGTTTTGTGAGGTACGTGAGGCAAGAAGTATATGGTGTCAAAAACGTTGTTTCTGAACTGGGTGTAG
>JBBHKE010001062.1:42130-111068 GCA_037447655.1 Zygnema cylindricum | reverse complement strand
CTACACCGCGCATCGTTATTAGTGTCAAAGTTTAAATAGTGTGTAAGTAAATATACCGTCATTGACGCTAATTAAGAATTTGAAAATTAAAAAAAAAAAGGTTTATTCTAATTTCAGTGTTAACGCTAATTTGGAACAGCAAAAATGGAAAATTTTCTGTACGATTATATACATTATTATATGTATCCGTACAAAATATAAAAAATCGTACACCTTTGTGAAATTTATATATCCGTACATGTCAGACTTATTTACATGTCAGACCAATCCTGGTTTTTTAGCGCACGTTCCTATGCGAACGCGTCCGATTTAATTCATTTTTTGTAAAATTTTCAGCTAAAAAGGTACATTTATGTACGGTCTGACACCGACCGTACACCACACTATTTACATATTAATGTACTTTCGTTCTGTATGCTAATTTGTACGAAACCTCAATTAACGTCAAGGAAAAATTAAAATCACGTATACTATTTTTGGAAAAAAATCAAAATTTTAAGAACCCAAATTAGTGACCTTGACACTAATAACGATGCGCGGTGTAGTGACTTCCGGCGTAACAATGACGGTCTGGTCAACGTTTTGACTGCGTGGAAGCAATTGTCCTCGCAAAATCCCGCAGCTTCAGGACGGTACGGTACAGTACAGTATCGCGGTTCGCCAGCGGCATTTGTTGATTCCGTTTGTGAACCGATCGGTCGCCCGTCTGCGGTCGCTTTCGCCGTTTAGGTCTTCGGCCAGAATGGCTCCGTGCGAAAAGTCAAACAAGTCCTAAAGCAGCCAAAAGACGGGAGGTTCGAACGTCGACTAGTAGGAGTATCGTAGACTCGTAGTTTCTCTCCCCTACCTGCGCAAAATCATGAAAAGATCGTATGCGTTTGTGACTTCGGGGAAGGTGGCATAACGGTACAGTACGGTATTTCCGCAGACCGTACGATATAGCTGCTCATCGACATTAGAAATTTAGAATTGTCCGGTCGAATATCATAAAATATTGTTTTTAATTGGAAGTGTCTATTTGACAATATTAGTATTATACATTCTAATTTCGCGTTAGGCCTCTACTCCATTAGAGGAAAAGTGGGGTTGTTTACGGGAATCCGTACTATTTCGTACAAATTCGTACCATTTTTTTTTTGTCAGATGAAACATGTTAACAAGATGATTCCAATAAAATAGGCGTAAGATTCGACCGTTGGATGTAAGTAATCGCGCACATCGTCCAGTGTGAGGAAACTCTCCTCCCGAGGAGAGTTTCTTCACAGTGGACGATATGCGCGATTGCTTCGCGAATCTAAAATAGTGAGACATCCAACGGTCAATACTTACGCCTATAATATTGGAGCCATTCCTGAAAACATGCTTCGTCATGTTTCGTCTGACGAAAAAAAAAATGGTACGAATTTGTACGAAATCGTACGACTTCCAGTAAACAACCCCACTTTTCTTCCAATGGAAGTTCACCCTTATCTAATAAACCTTAACCCTACTAATGACGGGTAATGCAATAATGCTTGTCAGATCGGACGAAGCCGATAACTATTTTGAAACCGCTGACAACTGGAACATCGGTGTTCTTGTTTTGGGGCAATGTGCAGATGCCATGCACATTCGTACATACATGCCGATCCGTACTAATGTAGCGCATCATGAAAATGGAAACCGCAATGCCGTACGTCAGAGTTCGCAAACGGTCAACCGAAACCGTGACTGACCGTTAACCGACCGCCCGCGTCGGATCTGAAACGGATTAGGTTAGTAAATTTGGGGGGGCGGGCGGATTCGGGCGGTTGATTCACACAAAAAAAAAAAAAAACGGTTACGGTCGGGTAAGCAAAAAACGAAAAAATATGAAAATTTTGTACTGTCCATACAATCCATTATTATTGTACTTTTTACTCTTGTTATCGTGGAAGGTATACAGAAGATGTACCACTAATTTTGTACATATTCGGGTACGGACGGATACAGGTAGTCGCGAGATAACGAGTTTCGGTTAACTTTTATTTTTGTAAACTCGTTTCGGTTAACAGTTAACAATTTGGAGCGTGACAAAACACGGCCAGGTGTCAGGTACTTAGATTTTGAAAAAAAAAAAAACGGTCGGTTTCAGTTATCTAAAATTTTGACTTTTGCGACCTTTACCATACGTCGCACCGAGTACAACCGATACAAGATTGAGTGATCGACTAATCGGGTACCTCACTACAATACAGTTTTGTACTATACTGTAATGTAATGTTTTGATATTTGTGTATTTTCAAGGTCTGTTTAAGGATAAAAAAATAGCAGAGGCAGTCTGCCTCTAAACTCCCTTCTCCAAGCCCCCACACTTGTTGTACCCACTGAAGAAACTCCCTTCTCCAAGCCCCCACACTTGTTGTACCCACTGAAGGCTGGATAGGAAGTTAGAGCCATGGTTGCCTAGGCCTTCTAGAGAGACAAGAGTAGAAATTGGTAGATTTACCAAAAGGGGGTTTGACGGACCCAGGATTTGATCCTGGTACCTACCGTCAGTTTTGTCCGTTAAATCTAGGACGAATGCTAAAGTATGTAGGGTTTGATAGATATTTACAAATTTAGAAGTAGAACATTTCGTTTAACTAATAAATAGTATGGTAGAACATAGAACTAGTTTTGTACTATAGTATCGCACGAAATAAATGCTGCCAACATTTAATTCAACGGCTAATATTCAACCTGATCTTCATCGAACGTCCATGATAGGAGCCGATATCGCGGAGAGGGCATTTTGGCGTTTTCTAGTCGCCGCCACTCCGGATAACACATGGCAGTATCGTACGGGTTTACGGAATCTCCAAAGAGCAAGACAACAAATCCAAATGTGACAGATGTCACTATTTTGGCTATGTAGTAGAATTAACGTACACAAAGTACTCCGGTACTTATACTTTTTGTATGGTACATCCTATGATTGGTCCGTACTTCACTAGAAGGGGTTTTAGAGAGGGAAAATAACTTAGCATTTTTGGGTAGGTAGCCGCCTCTCTTCGGAAACACTCTTGTATAAAAGGCTAACTTTGGCCAGCCATAAGTATCAACTCTGTTGACCATTTTCAATGATTCTTTTTGCTGCGGACTCAAAGGAGTCCAAGCTACACAACTCTTTTAAACCTGACCAAGTATTCATAAATTTGGGAAACACTGATTTAGATTTATAAGAGTGAAACTATACAGAGGCAACAATAAGTAAACCAGGAAATATAGGCCTATGTTTATAAATGCGGTAGCATGATAGAGGTTTGCAATGATATTGCTGCATTATATGTTGAGTTTGCTAGTGCAGGTTATGTAGAATCTGAGGTGAGAAAGATTAACACAATAATATGGAAAATTCCAGATGAGTACGAAGGCATAATTTACTGTATGTAGGCAATGGATTGCTCTTCATGGACTTGGAGAATTACCATGGGGATTTTTCTTGTGAGAGAGAGTATTTTGGAGCTTCGTAGAGGAAGTGACAGGGTGAATGCACTGACAGCTGGTGGTGACTGGCGAAAGCGTGATAAGAGGAACGATGGTGACTCGCGAAAGCATGATAATGTTTTGGAAACATAAAACTGGTCGGAAAGGGAGACTTCAACGTACTCCGAGGAAAGGGGAGAAGTAGATACAGAGGAGGTTGTAAAGGATAGGGGAAAAGAAAAATATTTAATGAAAGGTTTAGGGGAGGAGAAAAATTTATTGGAAATTAAATTAAAATACGATAGCGGAAAGAATTCCATGGGAGAGAGTAAGGAAAGATTAGAAAATGGGGTGAGTATCATAGATAAAAATACGAGTACGGAAGATGTAGATTTTATGAGGAATTTAGTGGGGACTCTTGATTTAAGGATACGTTTGGGGGGTAAAGGTTTTGACATCACTAATGGGAATGATGCCATTTATGAAGGTGTGTCTATAAAAGGGTTAGCATCTGAGTGTGAATTGCAGACTGCGGATGGGGCTGGTTGTATGAACTGCAAGAGGGAATGTGTATTTTGCTCGGATGAAAAAGGGATGAGGTGGATAAAATCTTTGCTCCAAAAGCCCAGATTTATAAAATGTGGCTTGAAAAAAAAAATGTTTGATAAACAAGATGCAATGTGAATTTTGACTCATCTAATACACTTCTTTAAACACGGGGGTATTCACTTAAAGTTTTGTGAGAGGAAAAGAAAAAAGAAAAAAAAAAGGGTTTTTTTTGGTTTTTTTTTGTTTTCGTGTGAGATGAGAAGTATAAAGACTAGAAAATAAGGGGAGTGTTGATATTTGTGTATTGTCCAGGTCTCTTTTAGGATTGAAAAAGAGCAGAGGAAGTTTGCCTTTAAACTCCCTTCTCCAAGCCCCCACACTTGTTATGGCCACTGAAGGCTGGATAGGGAAATAGAGCCATGGTTGCCTAGGCCTTCTAAAGAGATAGGAGTAGAAATTAGTAGATTTACCAAAATGGGGTTTGACGGGCCCAGGATTTGATCCTGATACCTACCGTACGTGAAATTACTAGTAGCCGTTAGCTTTGTCCGTTAAGTCAAAGACCAATGCTAAAGCATGTAGGTTTTGATACATATTTAAACATTTACAAGTAGGACATTTCGTTTAGGTACGATTTTTTTTTTGTATCTGCCAACCCACCTCCTCGAGGTGGGTTGGCAGTTATATAGAAAAATGAAGTGCACTTCTCTCAGATTAACATCCGACGGTTAGTATTACTTCCCATACCTTTAGAGAGTATTGGCAAGATTCTTTGTAATGTTATTTTTCATATAAAACAAAATAAGTGGTACGGTTTGGTACGGACAGTCGCGGATTTGTGTAAACAACCCCATTTTTTGTTTGATGGAACGTCACCCTAAGATAGGGTACAAATAATATTCACAAATGTTTTCATTTTCCTTTTTTTTTTGCTTTTGATGCTTTACGTCACGAGTCAATGGTTATATGATTGCTCCGGCTCGCTTACTATTGGATGATTGGATCATTGTAAAGGATGACCTACCTTTGGTTCGAAAAGTACAGCGACGCCCTAGCTATTGCAGATTCGTACAAGACGTGACTTGCATGACCGTGCCACGCTAAATGCGTGACAATTATTATTGTAATTATGTGACCTCTATTGGTACACAGAATGTCCAGCTAATATGAAGCCTCTAGGATATTATTAGCACTTTTGACTTTGGAAATGAATATGTCCCACCATGGAACGCAAAAACTCTGACCGACTACATCCTTGTGTAGCTTGGACTTCCCTGAGTCCGCTGCAAAAAGATTCACTAAATTTGCTTACATGAGCATTAAGGTATGGCTGTTCAAAGATAACATTTTTATACAGATGGCCTCTAGGAGAGAGGACTTTCAAAATTTTGTCTAAGTCCTGAAAACCTCCTAATAGCTACTCTAAACCAATCAAAATAAATTACTATAATTCTTGTACATACAAAGTACACCAGCCGCCGTACTTTATGTACGGATATATTCTGCACCACTTCCGGTCTACCACGTGGTTAATAGGTCAACGTCATTCTGTCCCTTTTCTCTTCCGACATCCTTTAGGATGATGCCACGTGTAATTTCCTCCCATTTCGCTGAAGTGCTCCTAGGTAATCGTTTCGGCATACCGGCACTCACGCGTGCCATATGTTTTTTTTCCGGCGATCAATTTCAGCCGTTAGATCTGACGGCTCGCCGAATAAATGTTGACCGTTGAAATTCACCGATCAATGTTCCATGTTGACCGTTGAATTTCGACGGTCAACATTCCGCGTTGACCGTTTGAAATTCCTTCTTCCTTTGCAAGCCGTCGATCGCGCCATTTAATTTCGTCCGTCGAAATCAAATGTTGTTTCATATATTTCATGCGGTACTGCATTTCGTGTAGTACCACACGTTTCATGTTCTGCTTCGTTCCGTAAGTCGTTAAAAGGAATATGTCGCTGTATTATATTTAAATGACAATCAAATACAATTTATGTAACAACTCTTTAGGACCTCACGGATAAAGCGAGCGCCTATTCCGTACTGCATTCGTCCATAGGTCACAGGATCAAATTTGTCTGTAGTGTAGTATCTTTTTTAGGAGTATCTTGTGCCTATCTTCTAATTTGTATGAGGCACCCATAGCTGTCAGTCAACTCTCAGTGACTACGACAAGTATGAGAACTGCAGGATCCTAAAAAGGTAGAATATAAAATATCGCTTTTCAACAATTCTCCGAGCACATGAGGATACCAAAGCTGCTTGATGTTCTCACACATTTAGCGTGGCTATGACATGTACAAATCCGTTACTGTTCGAGTCATACCTCGTTTGGCAAATCTTGATGTTTCGTCTTTTTTCGCTCTATCTTGGTGAGGTTGCATATTGAATATTGACAATTTTTCCATGCTGGTTTTGAGATTTACGCCTCTTGTGTTTCGGCGTACAGATTGACGTTGTGTACATTAATTGTGGGATAGAAAGGAATATAAGGCGACAATATTCATTCAAAGAAATTGCGAAAATAACTTCCTTCTACTTCGTTTAGTTCGCACTAACTGCACATAAAACGATAATTTGTACGAGCATTACTACATGTACATGAAACCGAGCGTGCTTTCCTAATATGTCCATGTAACTGGCCGCGATTTTGTATTCCGGGCGGAAAAGTCATATATGCTTGCTAACGATTAGGACTCTTGTTCTATCAAGTGTCATTGACCTTTCAAAATTTTAGGACGTCATCTCTTCTAGTATCATGTGATCCTAGCTTTCTTGTTCCCGAGCCTTCTAACCTGTTGAGTTTGTGGCTTGGTGCTGACAGGGTTTGCCATCGGACTTATCCCCTCCTATTGATTTTTCGTGTTACACCGTCAAACGAGGGCATAAAGGCTTTATGTTGCCCTATCGGCCTTAGTCAACCAAGTTGTTAGTATTGCGTTGTCGGAGGACCTTTCCCATGGTAACAACCTTCTAAAGCTTTCAGACTCATAAGTGGCTTGTGCGATCTTCACCCGCTCTTTTGTTTAGTGCCTTCCATACTTTGTGGGAACTCGCCATCAACGACTTCTTTTTTGTAATCTATTAAAGATTTTGACAACAATCTTCAGATTGTGCTCCACCACCCCATTCGCCATAGGATTTTTGATCGGACGGAGGGGCCTTTTGCGCGTCGACAAGCTAACATTATCATATCGAATGGTGGTTCGGGTGTGATTCGTGTCACTCACATTATCTTAACAACATATTAAGACATTCGGGGTTTCGTGGGGGCTACCATTTCATCTCATCTTATTGTCGATGATGTCCATATTTTAGCTCAAGTAGTCCCTAAGGTGGAGGAAGGTTTCTTATTCAACACGCCCTCCTCTCAACTCTTCCACTACTTCCCCCATAAGTACGAAATCAAGTTATAACCTTTTATCCTCACATTATTAACACTAAGTGTCAACTATAACAACGCATCTCTATGCAAGCATTCGTTGTTTGCTTTTGAAATCTCTATGAGGTGGTAGTTTTTGCTCAATTGCGTGTTTTTTTACGTTCGTGTTATCGGCTTGAGGGTAGTTTGTGGCTACAAGCCCCACCGACTTTCAATTTTCATCTGCTTTAAATTTATGTTTGGGTTTGCCTTACCCTCCGCATTTAAGGGGGTGCGCTATGTTTGCAACCAACCTATCGATGGTGAAAAGATGTATTTCTTTCGTTACTAATATGGTGGGGAATGAACTGTCGTGTATTGTTTGGTGTGAGGTACAATTGCTATCGTTGACTGTAACTCTGAGACCACCATAAGTCCTCAGAGTGGACAGCTTCCAAGAAGCCTCTAGGATAATCCTGACCCCTTTGTGTTTAAGCAAAAATAACTGCCACCTTGGCAGACAAAAACCCTGACAACCTGCACCCCTGTGAAGGCAAGACTCCCCTGAGTCAGTAGCAAAAAGAATCTCTGAATTTGCTCCCCTGAGCAGTAAGTTATGGAGGGTCAAAGTTGACCTTTTGTACAGAAGCTCTCTGGGAGAGAGGGTCCTATCTTCTAATTTTTCTAAGTCCTATCTCTCTCACAGACTCTATCTACTGATGTACGGAACCAATCAGAATTGAGTTCCGTACGCAAAAGTACAGCCGCCGGTGTACTTTCAGTACGGACATTGTACGACATGGCCTAAATGTCGACACATGTCAAATCCGGATTCAGTGCCATAATCTCCGGAGATTCTACAATCCAACGGAATTTCGCCACGTGTCATCCGATGTGGCGATGGCCACAAACCGCCGAAATCTCCCTCCGCGATCTCGGCGCTAATTCCGACCGTCCGATTAAATTCAGATTTAATCTTAGCCGTAATAAATACATGCGCGGTATTTATTTCACTTCCGAAACAAATGCGCGGTATTGATTCGTAATCCGTACCGTCATCCGTACCGGTTCTATGTATCCCGTAATCCGTAACAGTTAAATGAATTTATCGTACGTATACATCTTTAAATGATTATCAAACTATATAGTATGTATCACTATAGCTAGACCTAACGGCTAAGGCTACCGGCTATTTCCTATCTGCCGGCCGGTAGGTACAGGGATCAAATCCTGTCGCCGGCGCTTAACTTTTAATTAAATAAATAAACCCTAGTATTAAATTCCCGTAAGCTTAACTTTTAATTAAATAAATAAACCCTAGTATTAAATTCCCGTAAACTTCAGGATAGCCAAGGTAGCCATGGCTCTAGCTTCCTCTCCAACTTCTTAGTGACTGCAACAAGTTTGAGAGTTGGAGAGAGAAGTTAGAGATAGACTGCCTCGGCTTCTTTCTATTTCTATTTAGACCTAGAAAATACTAATAAATCCATTAGTTTCTACACTCCCCTTATTTTCTAGTCAATCTTTAATTTCAGACCACACTTCTCCCTGCAAAATATTAGCTTAGGGGAAGGCACAGGTTTGGTCATCATATCTGCTACCATCTCATTATCTGGTCTGTACTCTAAACTGATTATTTTGTTTTCTACTTTCTCTCTAACAAAGCTGAGTCTGATGTCCATGTGTTTGGCTTTAAAATGGTGTTTAGGATTGGCAGAAATAGCGATTGCTGCCTGATTATCACAAAATATTTTCTGCACACCACTCTTAAGGTGACCAAGCTCACCAAGCAAAGACTTGACCCACATCAATTCTTTTACAGCAGAGCAAGAGGCCATATACTCAGCCTCCATGGTGGACTGAGCAATAACCTTTTGCTGTTTGCTACTCCAACAGCAAGCCCCATCACCCACATATAATACATATCCAGAAGTACATCTCCTCATCGGAGCATCACCATAACTGGCATCACTCCAAGTAGTGATGTCAGTATTCTCCCCACCCAAATGCAACCATAGATCTCTAGTTCCTACCAAATATCTAAGGACTCTCTTAGCTGCCTCCCAATCCCTTTTAGTGGGAGCATTTAGACTTCTACTCAGCACTCCTACAGCTGCAGCTAAATCCGGCCGGGTACAATTCATAAAATAGATTAGACTTCCCACTACTTGCTTGTAAGGAATAGTCTGCATGAACTTCTGTTCATCAGGAGATAATTCCTCGTCTAAGACTATGACTCCTTCTTCCTCACTCCCCTCACTTCCCTTCTTCAACTCCATTGGAGTTGTACAACTATTAGCTTTATCCATTTGAAATTTTTCAAGCATGTTCCCTATTGCTTCCTTTTGAGTCAGTTTTATAATTTTCCTTTTCCAGTCTCTCTCTACTTGAATTCCCAAAATATATCTTGCTTCTCCCATATCCTTCATTTCAAATCTCCCCTTAAGATCGGTTTTCAGTTTGTTAATTTTTTCCATTGATTTACTTAATACAAGCAAATCATCAACATAAATTGCAATAAATATCAAACCTTCCTCATCTTCAAAAACATAGATTGAGTGATCTGAGCTGATCCGAATATATCCCAGACCGGTAAGAAACTCATCAAGCTTCTTATTCCATTGTCGAGGTGCCTGTTTCAAACCATAAAGAGATTTAATCAGCCGGCATACCTTACTCTCCTCTCCTTCCTCCACAAAACCTTCGGGTTGTCGCATGAAGATCTCCTCTTCCAATTCTCCATGCAGAAAGGCTGTCTTGATGTCCATCTGATGCACTTCCATGTCTTCCGCCGCTGCTAAACTGAGAAGTATGCGGACGGAGGGAAATCTGACCACCGGGGCAAAGGTTTCCTCGTAGTCAATTCCTTCCTTTTGTATAAATCCCTTTGCCACTAATCTGGCCTTGTAGCGTTCGATTGTGTTATCTGGGTTCAGTTTTAATTTGAAGACCCACTTACAACCAATTGGTTTTCGGTTGGGTGGACAGTCCACCAGCTCCCAAGTATCGGCTGCCATGATTGAAGCCATCTCCTCATTGATGGCTGTCTTCCACCGGTTTCTTTCTGGACAAGTCATCGCCTCTCTATAAGATTGAGGTTCATCTTGATGAGATAGTTTAGCTACCTTGTTATTAACCTGTTTTTCTTGCAGTCTTTTGCTACTTCTCCTCCCCCCCTCAAAATCTGATGCCGGAATAGATGGTTCTCGTGGATTCTTTCGAACAAACTCGACTTCTCCCCTATCCCTTGATCCCGAATCAATTTCCACCACGTCTTCCGCTTCGAGTAGAGTTGTCACTGGAGTTTCCACAGCCGAGTCCTTTTCGGTCTGATTTGTTCCTGCAAGAATGTCATCTTCTCTAAAACCTGGATAGTTAGGAAGCTCAAAGTCATCGGAATTTTCTGACTCAAATCTGATTTTTACTGATTTGTATATTTGAAGGGATCCACAGACTTTCCTTCATCCATAACTACTAGATGCTTTACTAAGATTATATCTTCCCTTTTTAAATCATAAACTCTATATCCTTTAACATCTTCATCATATCCTAATAAGTATCCCGGTTTTCCTTTAGGATCTAGCTTCCAATTGGACCGATCAGTATCTAGACTGAATACTTGACTACCGAAAACCTTTAAGTGAGATATGTCTGGTTTCCGGCCTGTCCATCTCTCATAAGGTGTTTGATCTTTTATAGCTGAAGTAAGAACTCTATTCTTGAGGTAATTAGCACAGTTCATTGCTTCTGCCCAAAACCTTTTTCCTATCTTTTTATCTGACAACATACTTCTAGCACTATCACTTAGTGTTCTATTTAACCTTTCAGCTACCCCATTCTGTTCCGGATTTTCTGGAACTGTCTTTTGGTGTTGAACCCCATCTTCCCTCAGAAAATCCTCAAACTGGTTAGAAGTATACTCTCCACCATTGTCACTCCTTACTCTCTTGATTGGAGTTTCATGGAGTTTTTCGCTCCATGCTTTATATTGTCTAAAACAATCCTCAGCTTCGGACTTGTTTTTCAAAAAATATACCCGGGAATACCGAGACCAATCATCAGTTATAGTCATCATAAATCTCTTCCCCCCCGGTGAGGGCACTCTAGCCGGTCCCCAAATATCTGTGTGTACTAGATCTAGAAGTTTTTCTCCCTTATAGGTGGCTGTTTTAGGAAAGGGTAATCTGTGTGCTTTACCTTGAGCACATCCACTACAATCACTTATATCATCACTCTCACTGAACTGAATCCCTTCCACCACTCCCATCTTTTTCATCTCTCTTAACTTATCTAGATTCACATGCCCAAGCCTCTTATGCCACATCATAATATCATGAACACCAGCATAGTAAAGTTTCTTCTTTTCATTACTTAAGATCAGCCTAAACATCCCATGGCTACCTTTCTCAGCAATGAAATAGACATCATCCTCAAAACTAGCAGTAAAGACTCCTTCCCTAGTGCTAGTAAAAAAACCCTTATCATCTAATATTGATGTAGAGATAAGATTTTTGTTCAGCTCCGGAATAAACAATACATCGGAGAATGTTAATATGGATGTCTTTCCTTCTACTAACACTTTTAGATCTACCGATCCTACAAGAGTAGTGGTGACTATCCTCCCATCCCCGTACTCTATCTCTACGGTGGGAATCTTTCTTATCTTAGTGAACAGGTGTCTATCCTTACACATGTGCATGGAGGCACATGAATCTACAATCCAGCCTGCTTCACCTTTCAATCCACCGTAAGCACATTTCTGCCTTCGTGGAATTTCGACCTCTTTTTTCGCCTCCAACTCCTCATCCAAAAGGAGCTCATCGTCCTCGTCCTCGGATTCAGCCTCAAGTACCTCTGTGACAAGGGCCTTTTTCTTTCCTCTCGGGGTACCACCGGTCTGCCCCTCCTTTAACCGAAGCTCGGTTAGCTTAGTGCACTCTGCCATATAGTGCCCCGGTTTCTTACAAAAATGACATAGACCTTTGGGAGCCCTTGGTTCGAACTCATCTGCCTGTTTTTTCTGCTCCCTACCCCCATAGTTTCCAACCGGTTTTCGGGAATCCCTATTCCTCCAATCAGTCGCTGTTGCCAAGGCTTGGCCACTCTTTCCTCCCCTTCGGATCTCAATTGTATTCTCTTGAACGAGAATCATCCCTACCACTGAGTTCCATATCCACCTTGAGTCAGGCAAGTCCTGCACACGGTAAACTATGTTCACGAACTCATCAGGTAACTTCATCAGTAAACAGTTAACCTTTTCTTTTTCACTAAAATCTTTTCCCGCACTGTGTAGCTCCATGAAGAGTGTAGCAAGCTCATTGCAAAAATCCAACATATTTCCCCCTTTGTATACATACTCCTTAACTTTCTGATCAGCCAACTGTTGTTGCTGAATCGTACCACTTCGGTACATCTCTATGAGAGCCATCCAAAGATCGGATGCTCTTTCTACCTGCAAATGAGGACATGCAAGTCCTTGAGTGAGATGGCGTAAGATGAAGTGCTTTGCCGCCATATTGTTGAAGTCCCAGGTTTCAGTATCATTCTCCTCGTTCCTCGGAATAGGTGACATGAATGCTAAACCAGTTGCTATTGGTGTGGTCGCCTCCTTCTCCTTTCCTTTGTCCACCACCTCTCTTTCCTTTGTTTCCTCCGTTGAAGGTGAATCTGCTTCCTCCAAACCCTGGAGGAATTCCAAGACTTGATGGACGCCCCAATCGTCCACTCACTATCCCCCAAAACCTTTTTTCGCATAGAGCTCCTATCATCATACTTTCCCAGTATATGAAGCCAGTTCCATTAAAGATTGGTACCCTAGAGGGTGGGCCCATAACCTGTAACTCTGAGACCTCCATAAGTCCTCAGAGTGGACAGCTTCCAAGAAGCCTCTAGGATAATCCTGACCCCTTTGTGTTTAAGCAAAAATAACTGCCACCCTGGCAGACAAAAACCCTAACAACCTGCACCCCTGTGAAGGCAAGACTCCCCTGAGTCAATAGCAAAAAGAATCTCTGAATTTGCTCCCCTGAGCAGTAAGTTATGGAGGGTCAAAGTTGACCTTTTGTACAGAAGCTCTCTGGGAGAGAGGGTCCTATCTTCTAATTTTTCTAAGTCCTATCTCTCTCACAGACTCTATCTACTGATGTACGGAACCAATCAGAATTGAGTTCCGTACGCAAAAGTACAGCCGCCGGTGTACTTTCAGTACGGACATTGTACGACATGGCCTAAATGTCGACACATGTCAAATCCGGATTCGGTGCCATAATCTCCGGAGATTCTACAATCCAACGGAATTTCGCCACGTGTCATCCGATGTGGCGATGGCCACAAACCGCCGAAATCTCCCTCCGCGATCTCGGCGCTAATTCCGACCGTCCGATTAAATTCAGATTTAATCTTAGCCGTAATAAATACATGCGCGGTATTTATTTCACTTCCGAAACAAATGCGCGGTATTGATTCGTAATCCGTACCGTCATCCGTACCGGTTCTATGTATCCCGTAATCCGTAACAGTTAAATGAATTTATCGTACGTATACATCTTTAAATGATTATCAAACTATATAGTATGTATCACTATAGCTAGTCCAAACGGCTAAGGCTACCGGCTATTTCCTATCTGCCGGCCGGTAGGTACAGGGATCAAATCCTGTCGCCGGCGCTTAACTTTTAATTAAATAAATAAACCCTAGTATTAAATTCCCGTAAACTTCAGGATAGCCAAGGTAGCCATGGCTCTAGCTTCCTCTCCAACTTCTCAGTGACTGCAACAAGTTTGAGAGTTGGAGAGAGAAGTTAGAGATAGACTGCCTCGGCTTCTTTCTATTTCTATTTAGACCTAGAAAATACTAATAAATCCATTAGTTTCTACATTGACGTTGAGGTGGGCTACATTATCAAACAAGAGTTTTCTCATATATTACCTCCCTGCTCCGATTCTAAGACTTATCGCAACCCTTGAGTTGATTGGTTTTCCTCAATAGTGGTGGGAGGACTCTTGGTTTTGTGGTCCTCACGGACAGGACTAAGACACACGTTTCATCTTGCATGCCACTACATACATGTGTGACGGTTAAACACGTAAGGGCTACCAAGGAATGAGACTGCGCTTATCGAGCTTGTGAATCAATTTTTCCCATTTGCGATGGTTTTTTTTTTAATATTAGACAAGTCCTTTGATGTCCTCCTTTGTTAGAGCACGAAAATTGTTTGAATGAAGGTGTTCGAGGAGTCATCTATTAAGTATTTTTGGTACCTATAACAGTCGACGTGTCTAGATTGCCTTCCAACGAGTGTAACCTACGCCCCGTTTTCAAAAAAACACAATGGTAGATGAACGAAGGGGTCTTCTAAACCTTATACCCAAGGACCCAGTCCACATCCATGATTTACGTGGTTCTGGACCTTAACTAGTTTAGGTTGTGGGTAGACATCTATGTGGGTTAATTCTTTTTGTTTGTGGACATCCTTCGTACCATTGTTTTGAAGTATGTATTTTTGTTAGTATTGTTTTGTTTTTTTTTATCTTTCGTGTGTAGATTGCATTATTGTAGATATTTGTAGTATTAAATGTTTTTTTAAGTCTACCATTTATGTACAAAAACGGTATTAACGTTGTAATATTTGCAACAAAGGTTACTATCATTTTCAACATTTTTTTTTATGCGTTTAAAAATGCCTTGTTTTGCTATGTAGTAAACTACAACATTTGACGTTATTAATGTAAAAAGAAAAAAAGTGTGAAATGCTACCTTAGTGTTTAATGTGTTATTTTGTGTATTTGTGTAAAAAATAAAACCATTGGCATCAAGTTCGGCACTTAATGCCAATTTGTTTATCCACTTTGTAACGTTTATCATAAGCTAACAGAAAATTTATTTCAGATGAAAGAGTACTATTTTGATAGTATTCACAGAGACAAATAATTCTGGTTGTTACATATGAAACTTTTAAATTACATTAAACTTCAGCAATATTTACGATTACTTTGTGTTTTTCCATGTTTTATATTGATTAATGGTCAAACTATCTTCAACAACTAACAGGTGTTGAAATTTTATTTACATGCTAACAACAATTGAGATGTCACGTGGAAGTTTTGTTTGACAATAAACTTATCGTAGATAACATTTGTAACTGTACTATTAAGTTGTTGGTAAGAAGAACAACAATTGAGATGTCACGTGGAAGTTTTGTTTGACAATAAACTTATCGTAGATAACATTTGTAACTGTACTATTAAGTTGTTGGTAAGAAGTAAAAATGTTTCATATCAGGGGTAATTCCACTTCAATGTTAATAATATTAAATAATGATTTAGGGTCAAGATAAAATACGACACAAAACTAGTGTCATTAACGTTAGTTTCGGTGAGCAATGTGCACCTTCGAACATTACTATACCGACAATCATTATTAATGCTATTTTTTTTCTTTTGTAAGCGCTAATTCATTTTTTTTAAGCTTGTTTTATATATTGGTGTTAAAATAACACAACATTGTTTACATTAATTTTGGCACTTAACTCTTATTCGCGTGGCCACTCTATAACTTGTAGATAGCGTTGGCATCAACACTATTTTAAGTTAAATCCTATTACGTTACGAGCATCCACAAAGCAATCTACTTGTAAGGTTTGGGGATCATACAAAACATACAAATTATAGTAAAAATTAATGGTGTTCTGACGTATTTTACGCAATTTCATGGCTTATGTTAAATATTGTTTGCGTCTAACACGTGTTTGCCTTGTTCGAATGTAGATTTGTGGTACTTAACACTAATTTCAATGAACATAACATTAATTGGCTACCACAAATTAAAAACTCGATACGGTATAGGTACGACTCATTGTCTTTGCAATTTTGTGTCCTCCATTGGACTACATAATTCATGAAGCCTCTAGATTGTTTTTAACTAACCCACTTTCAACCACAACCACTGCTGCCCAAGCACAAAATTTGACAATAGGACTGCACCCCTGACAATCTGGACTCCCTTGAGTCCGTAGCAAAAAGAATCACCGAAAACGACAAACCAACCGATTAGTTATGGGGTGGCAAAAATGCCAATTTATACAAACTCTCGATGAGAGAGATGACTTTCTACGAAAAGTTTCGAAGTCCTAAACCCCCCCTCACAACCCCTATCTACCATAGTACGATCCAATCAAATCAATGTACAGTATAGAAAGATACTACGGCGGATGTACTTTTATGCCTATTATGTGTACGACAAAACCATTAAGGGACGTGTCCATTTTTAACTCGTCCTTATGTTATCTGAAATTCTCGCGACAGAATGTTATCTCTCCACGTGTTGCCAGGTCACGCCACGTCAGATAAAAGCCAAAGTGAACATTCTAGAATTCCGGCAGCCATATGTGCTGTCGGATCGTAAACTGAGATTTAATATTAGTCTTCGACCCAAATGTTCGATTCATTTGTTTCGTGCGAGATCATGTTCGCACTATATATTAGTTAATTTTATGTTCTTTCATTCGTCATTCCATTAATCGGATTTAAGATCATAAGCCAGTTTAAATAGTTATCACACCCTATGTATTTTAATGAGTTCCTACGACAAACTTGCTAGAGCTGACGGCTACGCCTCGCTCTGCCGGTCGGAGGTTCGAGTCCTGCTGGACTCAACCTTTTGTTGAGAGTGACTTATGTCACTCTTAAATCCTGCATATGGAGCTGAGGCAACCATGGCTCCACCACTCTCTCTCTCTCTCCTTCAGTGACTACAACAAGTATGGGGGCTAAAGAGACGGGATGGAGGCAGACCGTCTGCACTTTTCTTGTCGTTTTCCGCTAATATATTTAGAACTAAAAAATACCATGTAAATCTAGTAATTTCAGCAGTCTTTACATGGTAATATGTGGTTCTTATCGCATATGTTTGTTTTATTGACATTCGTCAAATTTATCTGTTGCGTTAATAATTTTTGGGTGGAAAATCTAAGGTAAAATAAGTTTAGTGGATAAGTTTAATCCCTTTTAAACAGTGGAAGTCGACGATTAACTATTACTTCACACGAAATTACATTTTACGGGACACACAAATTTATTGCCTATATGAGTTGGAAAATTGAACAATCGATTGTTTCGGCATATTACCGTTCAATCTTGGTCGTTAAATATGAAGTTTCATCTTATGTTTCTCATAAGTGATGTGAATTTTTTTAAGCAACGTATCCGCGACGAGAACCACACGGGGCACAAATCGACGAAGGTTATGAATACGACATTAACCACGTCGTTTGCCATGTTTTGTACAAAATGTTGTGGTTTCTTAGTAAAATTCCTCGAGAATTCGGCTAGTTGTCAAGTTGATTACGCCTCTTGCTTACTCGTAGATGATCAATTCGTCAACAAAAAATGAACTTTGATGACTTATATTGACCTCGTTCGCAAACGTGGGGTCTAAAAAGGTCGTTGAATATGTGGTACAATAAATATTTATACCATCATAATAGAAATAACAAGGTTTTCTAAAAAGTTAACTATCGTGTTTTTATCGAACACTTTTTGTTGATGCAAAAGTGCATGTTCAGTATATGCTTGTATGACCCGCCGTAAATTATACATAAATTCACAAATACGCAAGATTTACGACCAATAGTATTGAAAGGTACCCCCCACTCGAAAGGTATGCATCATTACGCTAAACTAATTTAGCTAATTCACTTAAACTCCTCTTGTATATTGATGTTAACGTGCACAATTTGTGATTTTTTTAGCCTACGCGTAGGGAACTCGCTTCATATTATAGTTTTTTTTCTACCTTCGTACGATTGTAAATATGCAAGATAACCAAGAAATAAAACGTACAAAAATAACATGCCAACAAAATATGCAAATCCGCATTGAACGTTGATAATTAAAACGATTGAAATATTATAATGTTTGTTATTTAAAAAGGCAATTAAAATGAGTTTGTCACTTTTTGTTGCTAATTTTATATTAGCATGTTATTTATAGGGTATTTTTATGATTTATTGGAATTTTCTAATTTTGGAGGGGAATTGATGGCATATGCGGATTTTACGATTTTATGGGTATGTTGGGGCATTTTAAGGTTTGTTAAGGCTTCTTTAAGGCGTTTGGGTTTAGAACTGTTTTTTTTGTTGTTACATCTACTTATTTTTTGTCGTGATGGCTTTAAATGATTTTAGCATCAAAGATATATGCAATTTTATAAATATAAAAACCTTTGAAATAGCTAGGTGTAATCATCAAATATTAATCTTATTATCGAGGGATAGAATAACCATTTCAACAAGGTCGAGACCCTGTTTGATGTTGAAAATAAAAATTCGATCATGTCAAAGCCGTATGCACCACTTAATTTACAACATTATCATGATATTCCACTTGTTTATTAAAAGATAATTAAAGTGAAAATAAAACCTTTAATATTTTTATTAAATTGTATTTTTTTTATCGTGGTGAAATTTAATAAAAGAAAGATCATAACTGACTATAGAAGAATTTATGTTACGAGTCGCGGAACATATCGCGATTTCTGTAAACAAAATCGTGTCGAAACTGGTACAAGCGATAGGCTTACCGTTCACATGATTGTGGGTACACCGTTTAAACTTTACACCCAACCATTAATAGAGGTATTGACTGGTTCTCTTTTAGCAGGACAGGTTGTACCGCAAGACCTTGCTTCCAGGAACTGAGGAACTACATGGAACTGCGAAGAAATATGATCTTCCTGCTCGCATTTGCAGGATTCGTCAACATTTGCCAACGGCTTGTCGGTCGATTCGTTCTTCCAGGAAACGCTGATGAACTGTCACCGACACATGAAGTACGAACAACGCTATCTTACTGGCTGGATAACAGCATAATACTTAAAAGAAGAACGGCATTCGGCGAAGTAACGTCCAGACATCAGCTTTCAGAAGGAAATGTACGAATATTTTGTCCTTATCCAACACACTCCAACAGATGGAGCAAAAAAACAAAACTGTAAATGTTATCGTACAGACAAGTATAAAACTATGTAATTGAAAATATTTCATACGATTGTAAAAAAGTACATGACCACCTGCACGATCTCTGCTTTCTTGCGCAATCCGACGGATAAGGACCACCTGACATTTTTAGCTTTACACGTGCATGCAAGCGAGTTAACATCACCAAATCGTGTTACAGCCTGCAAAACTTGTAACGTTCTGTCACATATGTGTCACGTCACAAAGTCCTGGTATGCGTACACGCTACCGTTATCGTACGCATCCGTACCGTACCAGAATCTCCACCGGCAATCGTGCTCGGTCAAAGTACGTCACAAGTTGTCACATCATGGGCGGATGCCAGCAGTACATCACGTCACAATTTGGCGCGCACTTGACTTCCGTACTCGTCACGTCACGTTTTGACCAGCCAAATCTTTTCGAGTCCTGACGCGTCTCCCTTCGTATTTTTTCCCTTGCCGTCGCGCACTCCTTCGAAGTGGCTCCTTTGACTATTTCCGTCCCCCTACCTGCCATGGTACCGTCCGTACAACTAGCAGTTCATTCCGCCCTCGCGTAGCATTATCGTACGGAAGTCAGACCTTACTCTAGTGCAGAAAGGACCCCATGGCGTGCTAGCTCCCGAAAAAAAGAAAGAGATCGATACAGCGGAGAAAGAAATAAGATATAAGAAATAGGAAATAAGAAATTAAAAGCAGCCACGCCGGGGGCTTAGCAGGGTTCAGATTCGGATCGATCTGAACGGTATCCTAGGGTGTTAAATCAAATACAGATCCATTTAGAGTGGAAAAGTTGATAAACTGAAAGGGGTTTAAGGTACACCTTTGACCTGCATTTGGCGGCTCGGAGTTAAACCCTAGTTAGCAGGCATGGGTCTGTTCGTGGAGGGTCTGGACACAGTGGTGCGCAAGGGCGACATCGAGCGTGTGAGGAAGGCGATATATCGGGGGGCGGATGTCAACAGGGCGTCGAAAACGCCAGGAAGGGTACGGATGGCTTGTCCTGTTCGGAGCTGTGGAGGATAGGGGGAGGGAGAGGCAAGGGAGGGGGAGAGGCAAGGGAGGGGGAGGGGGAGGGGGAGGGGGAGGGGGAGGGGGAGAGGGAGGGGGAGAGGGAAAGGGAGAGGGAGAGGGAAAGGGAGAGGGAGAGGGAGAGGGAGAGGGAGAGGGAGAGGGAGAGGGAGAGCGGGGAATAGAGTGGGGGAGATCGTGGAAGAGAGAGGGGGAGAGCGTGGAAGAGAGAGGGAGAGTGTGAGAGAGAGGGAGAGAGAGAAAGGGGGAGAGCGAGGGGGAGAGAGTGGTAAAGGGAGAGGGATATAGAGAGGGAGAGGAAGAGGAAGAGGGGGAGGTGGAGAGAGAGGGGAGAGAGGGGGAAAAGAAGAGGGAGATGGGGAGGGAGAGGGGGGGAGAGTGGAAGAGAGAATTTCCCAAAGTTGATCACTCCACACAATTTTTTGAACTATTTTTGAAGTTGTCATCTTTTTCCTCTTCCTTTTTTCGCTCTTTTTTTTTTGGTCTTTGGAATGAACACCTGTTTATTTCTTTATGTTCTTTTAGGGTTTTCTTATCTTGCTTTCTCTTTCTCTCCCTCCCTCTCTCTCTCTCCCCCCCCTCCCTCCCCCCCCCTCTCCCTCCCTCCCTCCCTCCCCCCCTCTCTGTTCTCTCTCCCCCCTCCCTCCCTCTCCCCCCCTTCCCTCTCTTCTCTTTCTTTCTCTCTCTCTCTCTCTCTCCCTTTCTGCTCTTTTTTTTTGCAGCACCATCGCCGGCCCCTACACATTGCCTCCCATTTAGGACATTTTCAAATTGTGGACCTTCTTTTGGAAAATGGGGCATATCTCAATATTCAAGATGATGTGAGAAATTTGGAAATTTTGCGCACTTTTTATCTTCTATTACGTAATTTTGTTGCCAATTTGTGAAAGATAAAAGAAAAATATAAGAAAATTAAAGGAAAACTTACAAGGCATAGAGAAGAATCCCTGGAAAAATGATTGGAAAATTGTAAAAAATGAAAGTGAAAACATAGGTGAAAACCGCAAGAAAAGATTACTAAAATCTGGTTAGTGATTATTTGGTTTTGTTATGGATACCGTAAATTTTAACATTGGATTGTGGGTCTTTTTAAAGATTTTTTTTTTTGTTGTTTGTAAAATTGATGGATGCAATCTATTTTAGAGATATCGTTTTTTTTTTCTTTTTTTGAAGTTACGGCATATGGGAGGAGGATGGATGGAGTGAGGGAGGAAGAAGGGGAGAAGGGAAAGGGAGGAGGAAGAGTGGAAGAGTGAAAAGGGAGGAGGGAGGAGGGAAGAGTGAAAAAGGAGGGAAAAGGGAGGGAGGGATTATGGAAGAGGGAGGGAGGGAGGGAGGAAAAGGGAGAGTGGGAGTGTGGGAGGGAGGAGGGCAAGGAGGGAGATAGGGAGGAAGGAGGAGAAATGGAACGATGAGGAAAAGGGAGTTCACAATGGTTCATTTTATTAACTTGGACTGCCATTGTTACCGGCTATTTCCATTTTTTTCTTTTTCAGTTTGGTCAAACTCCTCTTCATCATGTTGCCCGGACTCATTATGTGGAAGTCGCGGCTCTTTTGCTGCGAAAAGGAGCCGATCATACCGTGAGAGATAAGGTAGTTTTTCATTTTTGGATTATTGCTTTTCCTTATATGTATGTAGTTTTCCTCTTTCCTTGAATGCAAACATTCTAGGAAAGGCTGGAGAATTAGGGTTGGGGGTTCTTAGAAAATTTCCTGATTGCATGGAAACCCTTGTCATATTCGACTCAAAATTTAGGTTTTTAAAGGCTTTTAACAGTTTCTGAAAACTTGTTCATAGCAATTGTCCACCGTCTTTAACCTATTGTTGAAAGGCTATAAGCTTTCCCTACTTTCTGTCACTGTGCGTCTTCTCCCACATTTTGAATCTTTTTTTTTTTTCTTGAACTGCTTGTTCCTTGTCTTTCCTGTTATTTCCCTTCCTATCCTCAACCAGTAAGTGAACCAGTTGCTCCCTGTTTTTTCAACAGTACCGAAACAGTTTGTAAATTTGCCGATATACATTGTGATGTCAAATTTGAACTCTTTACTTATCCCTCCTCCTGTCTAACTGCTAATGTAGCCAGCTATTCCCTCTCTTCTTCAGTCAGAACAGTACAGAAGTTCCTCGTCTTGTCCGAGCCCCTAAACAATACTCCACTTCTCAATGTTTCACGTTCACTTACAAAAATTTGCTGATTCATGTTGTGATTTTGAATCTGATGCTCTTTGTTACTCCTCTTCCAGTCCAGAGCTGTTAACTGGACCAGTGTTCCCTATCTTTTCGTTTGGAAATAATATTCTAATCCTTGTGCGCAGTTACATCTGGCACTCTTAACCAGCCTTCATCTTTTCCAATTGTTGTCTAAAGCAAATTTTATTTTTCCTGTAAAAAAAGTCCCGAAATCTGTGTTGAGTTTAAAACTGACTCTTATTCGTGTTGTCCAGCTGCTAATTGAACCTAATTTTTGGTGTCTTTCCTGTCTTCCTGAAACCACAAACTGAACCAAATGTTCCACTGTCTTTATCTTTTGGAAATAGTCTAGAAGCCTGCAGATTCATGCAGCAATTTTGGAACTGGAACCCGTCTTCTTCTATCCTGTTGCCGAACTGCTAACTGAACCAAATTTACCCCGTCTTGTCTGTTGGAAGTTGTATGAAAACCTGCTGGTCCATGTAGCAATTCTCCTGGGGTTCTACTGCTAACTGAACCAAGTTTTATTTGTCCTTCTCTGCTGAAAACAGTATGGAAACCTGCCAATCCATGTGGCCATTTAAAATCAAGGCACTCATTTTGTTGTTTAGCGGCTGAATGAACCAGCTGTCATTCCGGTTTTTCGCTGCTGAAGACAGTGTGGAAACCTCCCAAGTGGCAATTTTTGAAACTGAAACCCTTAGTCTTCTCACCTGTTATCAAACTACTGACTAAGCCAAAATTTTCCCATCGCTCTCTGTTGAAATCCGTCTCCCTATTTAAAATTGTCCAGCAACCTGCCGATCCAAGTGTCAACTCTCCTGAAATTCAATTTTTCCCTGTTTTTTCCTGCTGAAAACTGTTTAGAAACCCCGCGATTTATGTAGCAATTCTCCTGTGGTTCAACCACCAACCAAACCAAAAATTTCCCTCTAGTTCTCTGCTGAAAACCGACCTCCCCTGTGGTTTTTGTCTTCTTACTCTGTCAAAAACAGTACGGAAACCTGGCGATCCATGTGGCGATTTCCGCTCGACAGTCGGCCATGCAGGAGTGCCTCTGGCAGCACGCGGTGGAGCATCCTCTGGAAGTGAGGTATTTCGTGACAGGGAAATCTTCAGACGACGAGGCGCTGCAAAGGCCGCCAGTTTGGCTGGGAGGGTGGCCTACTGCGCCCTCGTCCGCACCACGGAACTCTACAGTGGATTCGACAGCAGATGCAGGTAAGTTTTGAGTGGTTTTTTAGGGTTTTATGGTTTACTATGGTTTCTATGGGTTTTATCGGTGGAGGCGTTCGGGTTGTTTTCTGAGGGTTTTATTTCAATTTTAGGGTTTCCCGTCTCCCCTTTCTGGACTAGGTAGTTTTTCCCTTTCTCTCTCTCTTTCTTTCTCCTTAATTTAAAGATCTGATTTCGGTTTTTAAAGAAGGATCCTGAACGAGTCCGACGGATCCCGGATCGCGATGTTCTTCCTGTTCGGCGTCTGATGCGCCTGCCCGATCCTTCTTTCGGAATCCGGCGATTAGAATCGGAACGAACCTTGTATTTCTCCCTCCTTCTTCCTTCCTTCCTTCCTTTCTCTCTTCCGAGACGATTTATCGTTCCTTTGAATCTATCTGTTATGGTTACCCTTTATGAATCCTTTGTAAACCGATCCTGTTTCAGATCCTCGCGACGCCTGCGGACCTTCTTTCTCGGTTTGACTTGCCACCCTACTCCCTCTCTCCCACCTCCCCCCATTTACTCTCCCAGTCCTTCTACCTCTTATCATAATTATCCTCCTATGAGCAACAACCAGCCAGGAGGGTCCAGCAGATCTGCCTCTGTAACTCCTTTTCCAGAATTATTATCTCCCTCTCTTATTCGTTCGTACAGTCTCGATTCCTCTCCTTCTCCGAGAGAAATTTTACTTGATCCACACCGTCCTTCAGCACCCCCTGAATTCCCAACGGAAACTGTAACTGAAACGGACAGCGACAGCGAACGGGATCCAAGTAAACCCCATTTTCTGGCCGCAAAACCGGCAATGTTTAAGGCTCTTCGATCCGGGTCCGAGGAGTATAATGAAGTCGTGGCTAGATTTATAAGTGGAATGGAAAAACAAACAAGAAATTCGTCGGGAAGAACGGATTTGAATATGAGTTATCCTTCGACTCTCAGACCAGTTACAGTTACTTGTGTTTATGAAGTCCGAGCCCCAGAAGAAAGAATAAAAGCTTACAAAAATACCGTCTCCGACAGGCAAAAAATTCGCGGAAATGCAAATGAACGACTAGCGTGGCATGGAGCTCCGTTTGAGAGTTTGGAACATATTGTGTTAACGGGATTTAAACTTTCTCCTCAATCGAGAAATGGACGTTTATACGGACAAGGAATTTATTTTGCGCCAGAAAGGCGAGCTTATACGAGTGCTGAATTTGCGGTTCCGGATGCAAATGGGGAAAAACATATGCTTTTATGTCGGGTTATAGTCGGAGCGATGGAAGTTGTCCCCTTCGAGTCGGTGCAAAGACGACCGAGTAATTCGAAATTCGATACTGGAACAGATAATGCCGAAGAACCGACACGATATATAGTGTGGGAGGATGATGTGAATGAGCATGTGTTACCGACACATATTGTGACTTTTAAATATTGTTAAGGAAAATGGGCGTGAACAGGAATAAATTGTGTGGAATCGAATATGGGAAAAGGCTGAAAAGAAATGGAGGACATTGGACCTTCAAATTGGGGTCGTTACGCAGATGTGACGCGGCAGTTGACTGCATTGAAAACAAAAGCAGGGAAAATAACGGAGGAAAATATGGGAGGTTTGCAAAGTCGTTCGATACTGTGAATGCGTGAATAAACAGGATAGTTAATTTTCAAAACGGAGAAGGTTTGTGGGGTTTTCGAAGGTAATTGGGAGAGCAGCGCATGATCTTGTTAAGAAGAAAAGAGTGCAAAGCCTCTCTATCACACTTTTTATCGTGTTTCTTAAAAAAAGGACAAAGCATGGTTTTGGCTTCCTCTCTCCCCCCCCACACACTTTCACGCGCTCTCTCCCTCTCTTCCTCTCTCCTTTCTCTTTCATTCTCACTCTCCTTATCTCTCTTAAGCAGATCGTGAGCCTGTTAGCAGTCTTATTCAATCACAGATAAAAGGTTTATTTGGCTAAGAAGGTGGATTTTCCAAACCTTCCTAAATCTTGCTTTTCTGGTACAGGCTCAAATGAAGGCAGAATTAGGGTTCAGATAAATGGCCAATTAATTGGGACATAGGCTGTACAGGATTACCAGTAAAAAGTTTGGAGAATTTAGTTTTAAACTCTTAAAAAAGGCAGTTTCCTGTACAGTCTTTGTACTCGTATAGGGTTGGTTAAGGTTCACCCTTTTTTTTTATTTTCCCCTCCTTTTTGCCTTAAATAATTGATGTCCGGGGCGTCTAACAACGGGGGGCAATACCATAATTAATGATTTTCTTCATTTGACCTTTCATCAAAAAAGCACTTTCAGCTTCGGTAGGCTTTTCTGATACATTCAATGTTTGTATTGAAATTAATTCATAAATTCTTTACATTAATCATTTTTTTTTCCTTTGAAGTTTCGTCATCGTTTTAGTCCTGTTTTGGTCAAGCGTGGTTTACAATTTTTGTTGCTTGAAATTTATCTTCAAATAGTTTTCTGCAGTTCTTCATTTTGCAGGAAAATACTTTGATTATACCTCAGTGGATTGTTAAAGATTACTATTCCAATTATTGCCCAAACATTATAGAAGGGGTGCAGGATAAATTAAAAAGCACGTTGGTAACCCATCTGAGTCCGAGGGTACAAAAGGGGTGGTAGGGCCTAAACTGAAAAACTGGGAATAAAATAACAGCACAGCAAAAGCAAAAAGAAAACAAGGAAAATAAAGGCACCCAAATGCAAAATGAAAAGCACGGCAACTGACAAAACCAAAACTACAACCCCAACCCCAACCCAATTAAATAACTACGAAAAGCAACCCATAAGTCCCCCCATCCCGGGGGAGCACATTGAGGGAGTTCCGGAACCCGGCGACGATCCATAACCGTAGCAGCCGATAGGAGGAGAATAGAAGCTTGCACTCGTTGTAAAGCCACAGATAAGCGTTGACGATAAAAAGAAGTAAGGACCGGAGGAGGGCTCCCAGGTCCTCGGCGCTTGAAAGCACGTCGAGCGCAAGTACGGAGAAACTCGTCCATTACAACACCCAGACAACCAAAGATCTCGACTGCCATTGGAATAAAGTCATCCATAGGGTCCCGGTGGGCATAATCACGCTCCTTCACCATAGCGACATCACGAGCCGCCACCCCAACATGTCAAGCCGCCTGACCAACAACTGTAGCTGAAATAGGTTTCGCCAAAACAATATCACCGAAGATGCGACGGGCACCATCAAGCAAAACAACATCGATCCGACGCTTGGGAATAATATGAGAACCTCCCGACGCACAGAAAAGCCCCCCTCTGAAGCGATAGTCGCAACGGCATCACGAATAGTGTCGTGCGCCGGGATCAAATCTCCCCCATGGGAGCAACGAAGCAAGTGGACACCATCGGGGCCTAAGACGCGACCACGGGCACAAACAAGAGAGCCAAGTAAAGGAGGATGGGGGAGGTCAAGGCGAAACCGGAGGGCGATGGTGAACTGAGCCGGTGAGAATCGGAGAGTGGACAAAATCGGCGTAGCCAAAAGCCAAGACCCAGAACCAGGTCCACCACAAGAGAGAAGACGGGCACGGGAAGAATCGGAGGGGAAGCGCCTTGAGAAGGTCGGATTTAATGGCGGCGACAACCCGATCACAAATCGATTCCTGGACACACTCAACAGATTTTGTAACAAGGGTGGAGAAAATTGGCACATCCACTAGGGCATGGGGAGGAAGAGAACGTGACGCGTCCAATAGAGATCGCTGGAAGGCAAACACACCGTCTGAAACCCGGGGGATAACAGTAGCTAGAACGGGGGTGTCCCCAGCCAAGAATCGAGAAACAAGAGTGGAGGCAATAAGACACCAACTTCCCAAATAATCAGCGGGAGCAACACGAGCAGTGGATAATAGACCCAACCCCCCAGTAGAGATAGGGAGGGATGCCTGAATGCGGGCCGATGGCCTAGACTCGCGATCAAATGCCCCACGACCTAGCAGAGTGTGGAGGATGTCCATGAGGTGATCGTCAAAAGCCGAGAGAGAGGAGATAAATGTCGGAGTGGGAGGGGAAGTACGAGTAAGGTAAGAAGGGCGGTGGGGAAAACTCTTGGTTAACATAGCAAAAGCAACTTGGGGATCGAGAAGTTAAGGAAGATCGTCCACTTGGGTCAGATCTCTCTGTAAAGCATCATAAAGGAATTGAGTTACGAAAGTATCCAAACCAAGGGGGCAACCAAGCACCCGAATGCCATCGAAGGGAGAAGGGGTTTGAAAACCAAGAGGGGGAGTAAACGAAATTGGAATATCTTGAGGAGACCAAATAACACACTTCAACCGCTGGGCTGAAAGGTTGAGTTCGGCTAAACGTTCCTTGAAAAAATCATATGCCAACACGACTTGTTCTTTGGGCCCAATAATGTGCGTATCATCTGCAACCGAAGGGAAAAGGCAAGAAGGGAATGGGGCTGCGAAGGCACGAAGGGCCCGGTAATGGGCGAGGGCGAACAAAGGTCCGCCGAGAGGGTCGCCTTGGCGAGTGGGAGAGAGGAATGAGATCACCATCGGCCAAGAAGGAAAGGTTGCTTGTCAAAGAAGAGAAAGCCCTCACAAAGGGGAATAATTGGACAATCATAGATGAAACCGCCATAAGCTTTGAAAAAATCACGTTCCGACCCATCGTATTAAAGCCATTGGAAACGTCCACCTGAAGGACCAACCAATGCGGATGTACATCCAACAAAGCCCGAATCCCGTGGACCACGGCCTCACAATCCCCTCTCGTGGCCACTCCAAACTGATGAGGAGAAAAATAATCATGGAAAATGGTTGGAGCTGGAGACATATTGCACGAGCCACCAATCTATAAAAAACCTCTCCCACGGCGATAGGGCGGATCCCACCATTAGGTTTTGCGACTGCCACAAGGTGGGACGCCGTGATAAAATCACAAATCCGAGGGGAAACATCCCCACTAGCAATGAGAGAACATACTTGAAAAAACACATCGAACCCTCGGGCACCCGATTCAGGGGGCAAAACATCACGAAACAACTCATACACTGTGTTCGAGAGCCCCCTCGCTGAAAGGTGAGGAGAAGAGCTAAGAGCCTTAATGAAAACCTCCCGATCCAAAGTAAAACTCTCACAGGGCTCAAAGGCGTGGATGGAAGGGGGTAAAGGGGAAGGGGCAGGGGGGTGGATAGCTCGAAGGACCTCAATAGGGGAAGAAGATCCGGGGGCACGGGTGAATGGCTATAGGGCCCGAACTGCTCGAGAAAGCTCACCAACACGGCCTAAGTGAATTGCTCGACGATAAGAGGTCGGGACATCCGATGGCCTAGGTGGCCGACGTGGTATGAAATAGGTGCTCGATACCCGATCCTCATGCTAGGCGTGGAGGGCCTTCCAATCACCACGAAGGAATCGGCCATAACGGGCCATAGTTTCTCTAGCCCCACTGCCCCCTCCATGACCTGGAAAGACTAGCACCCAGAGAGAGAACATAAGAAGAAGGTGCGAAGGAGCAATGTTCGCCGGGTTTGAAAAAATGTGGGACAAAAGGAGGTGGAGGGCATCTTGTACTATTGTCCTGACGGCCATAGGTATACCGGTGTACAATCGCGGGCGGGGAGCTCCCAAATCATAAGCCCCCAAAACATCTAACTCACGAACGAAATTACAATCCTCATCTGTGGGGTCGGAGGGGAGTGTGATCGATGACGATGGAGGAGAGGTGTTACACAAAGGGCCACCCAGGGTTATACAATGTCGAAAACTCTGTTTGTGAAGGAAAATACCGACCTCAATGGCAAATAGGTTGTGACACCCAGGACATTCCAAACGCCTAGAAGATTTACGAGGTTTGGGTGGAGGTGGGGGAGGGAGAAGGGAATAAGAAGGGCTTCCGGACATGGTCAATAAGTCAAGGAAGCCATGGGAATTGGGAGGGTGAGAGGACCATATTGACAGTGTGAAAAAACTGAAGAAAAGATGAGATAAAAAAAATAAAAAAAAGAAGACGACAGGAGGAGAAAAAATGAAAAAAACAACCGAATCACTGACTATTAACTATTTAATTATCGTTTTTTGACGTAGGGTATAGACTAGAGTATAGACTGGTTCGATAATACCGAAGTCCATTTTTTATGTTGTAAGGAAGTAAAATTATAGAGTCAATTTATCAATTTATCTCCTTTTATTACAAGCAGCCCGGACACACCAGATTTTCGGACGCATAACGGTGACGCCTCCATAAGACGAAAAGTGAGGCTGGTTACAAAAAAATCGTACATTTTTCGTACTGCCGAACTGTTTATTTTATTTTTATTTCAAAAAACAACATTTCAGAAGATCTCGCCTAGACTCTCCGGGATTTAGCAGTCCAGTAATTGGCCAGTCAACTAAAGAATGTGTAATCGCTACACGTGGATATTAAAGATACGTGTCACGTTGGACTAAGGGTGCGTCTCTATGTGCTTAAGTAAGGGTTTTTTTCTGTCGTTTCCTGTAAAACTTAGAGCCGTATCGCGTAAGTTTCAACCGTACAATAAAATAGAAAAAAAGAGAAGTACATTTTGCGTCATCATCGGATTTAAAATGTACTACATCTTGTCGTGTTGTGTTCTTCGACCCACTTCGACGACAAAAAACGTCATCTTCAACCTTATCTTTAAAATACAGGGCCGATGTGATTTAAAATTAAGGATTTTTTATAAACGAATAGGAACACGTAATTCGCACGTGTAACGTTTTGTTCAAAAAATTCAAACGATTTCAAGCGACGTGGAAGTGTACGCGATTCTCTATGTTTTGTCCGTTTTTGTTTAATACGACAAGAGAAGTACACAGTTTGTTTTGTTTTGTCCGTTTCCATCCGGTACAGATTTTTTTTTGCAGGGTCTCAAGGCTCCGATGCCATTTCACGCCGAGCCAACAATAGACGCAAAGTCAAAACGCATCTTCTTCAACCGTGAAACGGCACAGGCTGGAGGCGCGGTAGGTCTACAATGTCACGAAAGTCACGCGACGTCCACAAGCAGTTACGGAAAAATGATGTGCACCATCACAGATTGTAGACTTTGACAGCCGTCACGGGCATTGTCGAAGTATACAATCGTCACGCCCTAAGTGACAATTTCGTTTGGTACACATAGGGACACCCGAATTCCGGGTCCGCCGGATCTGCGCTAAAAAAACAAAAAAAAATCTCTAAATTTGAAGTACATAGAGACGCACCCTAAGGGTGCTCTCCCCCCCCCCCCACCCTTAGTGGGTTTAGACCACTAAGGGCGTGTTCCCATGTAACCGAAACTTTGAACGTTACTTTGGATTTTAGCGCAGATTTTACGGTGTATTTTCAAAGTGTGCCCATGTCAATCATTACATGCGCCTTCATTTACTTCTAATATGTGACAGTTGTAGACGGTCTACAAAATGTGCGACAGTCTACGAAACAAAATGTAGACGACTACGAAACTTCCTAAAATTGGTGACGTCTACAAAAACGGCAAGACGTCAAGGTTTTTTGTGACATTGTAGAAGTTTAGGGTTTTGTGACATAGCGAAGTCATGCTACCATGTGACGTCATCAGTACGTAGATTTTCCGCCATGGCTTCCCGATTTCGTTTTCTTATCGTTTATCATTCCATATGCCATCAAACTCAGGACCAAAAATATTCAAAAGAAAAGAGAAAAAAATCTTTCATTTGATACTATAATTGCTGCATCTCGTGTAAACAAGAGAGAAAGAGGAGCGGTCGAGTGAGAATGAGGGGGGGAGACGAGGACGATGTAAAATTTTGAAAAGGACCCGTGAATGAAAGTGGAGGTCCGAGACCCCAACAACTTTTTTTCCGTTCATGTTCGTCATTTTTGTTGATATTTGAGTATTTTCTAGGTCTATATTAGGATAGAAAAAGAGTTGAGGCGGTCTGCCTCTAACTCCCCTCACCAAGCCCCCACACTTGTTTGTAGTCACTTGAGGCTGGACAGGGAGCTAGAGCCATGGATGCCTAGGCTCTCTATGAAGAAAGGGTGTAGATTTGGTAGACTTACCAAAAAGGTATTTGACGGACCCAGGAATTGATCCTGCTACCTACCGTCCGTCAAGTAACCAGTAGGCGTCAGCCTTATCCGGTTAGTCTAGGACTAGTGCTAATATGTATTTGGTTCGGTAGATATTTAAATAGTATTAAGTAGGGTTTTTCCATTTAAGTAGATTACGGTTTACATGGCATAGATATAGTTGTACTATAAAGTACCGGACGAAACAAATAGTACGGACATTTGTTTCGACGGTCCGTATTAATGCCGAAATAAATCGGACAACCGTGATTAGCGCCGCCTTCGCGAGAAGGATAATTTTGGCGGTTTGCGGACGTCACCTCTCCAGATCACACGTGGCGACATCGTAAAGGTTGTGGAATCTACGGAACGGAACACAACAGATCCGGATGTGACAAATGTCACATTATGGCAATATCGTACTATGTTCGTACAGAAAGTACCGCGACACCTGTACTTTTTTGTACGGTACCGGTTTTTTGACGTGGCATGACCTGGCGCCACGTGGAGAGATAAGATTTGGAAGCAGAAATTCCGGGGATTATAGAGCGAATCCCGATAGAACATGTGTTGACTTTTTAGCCATGTCGTACGATGGCCGTATGAAAGGTACACCGGCACCTGTACCTTTATGTACTATACAGTAATGTGATTGGTCCGTACCTCAGTACTAGAGGGTTTAGAGAGGGGTTTAGGACTTATAATATTTCAGGTAGGTAGCTGTCTCTCCTAGAGAGCACCTTGTATAAATGGCAAACTTTGGCCAACCATAACTATCAATTCAGTTGACCATTTTCAGTGATTCTTTTTGCCGCGGACTCAAGGGAGTCCAAGCTACACACGGGTGTAGTAGGTAAGAATTTTTTCCTGCCTGGGTTGCTGCATTTCTAAGGGAAAGTCAAAGTGGGTGAATGTGTCCAAATCTCATATTCTAACTTTGCATTCTGTGGTGGAACTGAGCACACAGAAAGTCTTATTTCACAGGAGTGAAGCTGTTAATGGGGTTCTGATTGTCAAGGGGTCAATCATTTGGGTTTATATCAAGTTGGAGTCGACACTATCTAGATTAGGTTCTTTTTTGATCTGCGAATTCTGTGTGGCATTGGAGCCTATAGAATTTCAATTTTCGTACGTACATGCGCGTGACGAGCAGGGAAAAAAATACAGTGTACCCCCCGTCGTTTAAAGTTATTGAAAAGGTTTGACGCGTGCAATCCCGATTTTCTATTAGTCAATAGGGTATTATGTTGATAAAAATCAGGTCGCGATTTGATTCCAATGCAAGTGTGAAGATGAGCTGGAAGTGGGTCGCGATAATAATAACGCCAAATTGTCGTACCTTCTAAGTTCCAAGATGACGAAAAACGTACTTGTGTTTTTGCCCATTTTTCGTACTGCGTAATATTTTGTCGTTGCAAGTCCCATTTTTTGTGTAAACGATGGAAAAAAACCCTTACTTGAACACATGGGGACACACCCTAAGGGCGTGCTTTCCTAGTGTATTTTCCTCATATATTAGAGGGAAAGTGGGGTTGTTTATTGGATGCTGTACGTTTTCGTACATATTAGGCCGGACTTCAACTAACGGTTTCACTAAATGTAGGGATACGTTTACTGATTGCCGTGTCTTCCATTGAGTCGCGTCAGTAAACCACTTTTTATTTGCGTGGCTCATTATGGTTGGTAACACGTAGATTAATTAACACGATGCTGAATATCTACACATAATCTTCCAACGCAAAGTGTGAACGCAATATCTGTACCAGCGGAGTCATCAATGTAATAGCGGAGGTAATCTATGACTCGTACAAAGTGCATTATAATATGTACTATCTAAAATTTCAAAACGGAACGACAAAAAAAGTGCTAGTTGATGGTGGGAGTGTGACGCGATAATTGCAGTGGATTTGCATTCACCCAGGTGAAAGGCACATGGCCTATGCGACGTGTAGGCAAATAATCGCCCTTCATCATGGGATTTCTTTTATCTTTTCCACGCGGCCCAAGTTACACGTTCAATGTGTGCAAAGTCTACTCTTTAAGGACATTCGCCACACGCTGGAAGGTAAGCGATGTGGCGTCTCAAATTAAAAAAACAATGCATCAGACGATCAAGTTTTATGCCTATAAGTGTATAACGTTGGAAATTTTAGTTGTTTTTCTTGAATAAAAAAAATTGGCACAAACTTGTACTAAACACGACACCCTTTAGTAAACAACCCCTTTTGTTAGCTGATGGAAGACCGACCTTAAAAGGTGTCCCCATGTATTAAAGTATCAACTTTTCTTTGTCATTTTGCCCTAAAATTCAGAGAACTTTGAGAAAAACTTCAGCCATACGAGAAATTCATGTTTACCAAAGTGCAGTGAACGTTATTTCTATACTTTGTATGTACTGCATGTTTGTTGTCATGTGAACGCATTTTGGCGTTTTCCTCTTTTCAACCCCCGGGCAAGAGAATCCAACCCATCAAAAAACTTCATCCAAAATCACCTCGAGGGGGTGTTTTTAGTTAAACTACCGCCCAAACAGCGAATGAAAAAAGACCCACGCACGCGCCACATGGGTGGGAAACTTTTTGGACGAGGGAGAGTACTCGCTATTTGTAACAGGATCTCCTACCTCTCAGAAAATCCCATTACTACAAACAATTCCAACCACACATTCCACACATTGGAAAACACACATCCACATTTGACAACACTCACATAAGGATAAACTTTAAATTAAAGATGCTTCTGTCCACATAACATTAGCTTGGTCTCTTGCCCTCGTGGCTCAACCCTTCTTATTAAAGTATTTTCCACTACTCTCCACTCTTAATAATTCTATCTCTTAACTACTAAATACACTATTTAGTTAGTAAGAGATTTCAATGCAAAATGCCTTTTTCTCCAATTTGGTATTAATCGCTCAGGACCAAGATCAGCCGGAATTTCCACAAACTTTCCCCCAAAGGAAAAGATGTCTACTCTCCTCTTACACTTCTCCATTTATCCATCATCGCCCTGGACTCGCCAGGCCAGAGTCAAAGCTCCGTTTGAAACAGGCTTTTACCCTGGGCCAATCATTGATCAACAAGGACTCGGAGCTGACCAATGCAAAAACGTGCGAAATCTCTTACTAACTACTTAGCACTTTATTAACCAATCAAACGCTACGTTTCACTACGTAACATTACGTGCAAAAGCGCGCGCCAAACGAAACGCGACTTCGCACGATCATGCGTCACAAATTTCGCGACGTGGAAACTTCCTACGAAATTCCCTTAAGTGAAAGTGACGTTTCGTACTAAAAATTGTACGAAACGAAGTACCATGCATACTGAACGTTTCATTAGAACTTTATGAACGTTCACGCGAAATTTCGGTACTAATTTTGACCCTTAACCCGTTTCAATGATACCCACCTGTTATTTAGACCCCACACTGCCACCTAAGTGCACCCATAGCTATAACTTTTGAAATATAACTCCAAATCGCGTGATTCTTTCGCGAACGTCTACCAAATTTAATAATCTATAATCATAACTCCTAAATACCCTTTATAAATTAGTTCGATCCGCTATTACTGTTACATCATCCCCTCCTTATTTTTAACTGCCCTCAGTTAAAACATTTTTAATTCTCAAGACGGGACCTCTATATTATTGTCTCTCCAATACCTCTGTAAAAATTCAGATTTTTATCCTCTAGAGTCAACTCATCCTCAGGCCTCCCCTAGATAATGCACTTGCCAGAATATAGTATCTCCGACCTTGAACCGTTGACCAACCCAATCTATTACCCATATGTGTACTTCAGGTTCTATAATTACTGAGGGATCCAATTCCAATTCTCCTTCGGTTGGTCGAAGATTCGCTGGGTTTCAATTGGCTAATGTGTATCACTGGATGAATTTTTTGTTGACGCCGGAAAGTGCAATTGGCAGCAACTGACGATATCATCTCGATTACAGTAAATGGTCCAATGAACTTAGGAGCAAATTTCCCCGTAGGATCCGATTGTCCGTCGATCTTGCACCTGTAATGAGTTGTAGAAAGCCAAACCTTGTCACCTGTGCGTAACACCCAATCACCCCGTTTGCGGTTAGCATTTAATTCTTGCCTCCTTTGTGCCTCTACTAATGCATCACGGACAGTTCTCCAACTGTTTGAATATATTCCCAAAATTCCGTTCCTGAACCCCTATTCTCTTGTGTGATCCCTGTTATTAAGTCTAATGCTTCTCTCGGTTGGTATCCGTATGCAACTTCAAATGGTGAGAATCCTGTACTAGCATGTTTACATGAATTGTATGCAAATTCCATTAATGGCAGTTTGGATTCCCATGTGTTTTGAACTCCACTGCAAATAGTCCTAAGCATTTCTTCCAGTGTACGATTCATCCTTTCTGTTTGTCCATCTGTCTGAGGATGGTAAGAGGTACTCATTTTTAATTCAATACCTAAATTTTGCTGCAATTATTTCCAAAATGCAGATGTAAATTTAGAATCCCTATCACTGACTATAGACAGGGGAACTCCATGATGTCTGACCACATTGTCAAAATATAACTTTGAAATATCTACAACTGAATGAGTAGTTTTGCAAGGGATAAATATTGCCATTTTACTGAACCTATCGACTACGACCATGATACTGTCATTTCCTTTTAGATGTAGCAAGCAACCTAACAATAAAATCCATACTGACAGATTCCCACGGTCTTTCGGGAATATCCAAAGGTTTTAAGAGACCTTTAGGTTTTTGGGTACTAGGTTTACTCTGTTGGCAAGGGACACAACTTTCTACGTGTTTTGACACCTCTTTTGCCATCCCAGGCCAAAACAATCTACTTTGCAACCGACTAAGGGTTTTATCTCGACCTAGATGTCCTAAATGCTCATGAGCTTCCCGTAAAATTTGTTTTCTTAAGTCTCCGACTTCAGGAATGCATAATCTATCCCCAATTTGCAAATACAGTAAACCAACCTCTAGTCTAAAGTTTTTGACATGCCTCTCATTCAATGGGTCAGAATTTCCTCCCGAAATATTTTTGCAAATCACAGCAAAATTAAGGATCATTATCATACCATTTCTAACAGTATCTAAAAACAATTCATCCTGAACCATAACACTTATTTCAAAACATCTACTTAAAGGATCTGCAACTACATTTTGTCTTCCCAGGAATATGTTTGACATTAAATTTGAAATATGCTAATTTTTACATCCACCTAACCTGTCTGCCAGTCAATAATCTGTGCATCACTTAATCTCTGCAAATAAGAAAGGGCTTATTAACACAGTGAACTGTAAATTCCTTTATTATGCAAATAACATCGCCATTTCACCAATGCATGTACAATTGCAAGTAATTCTTTTTCTTGTGCTGTATAGTTCTTTTCAGCATCATTGAATTTTCTGGACTCAAAAGCAATAGGATGAAAGTGTTTGCCGACTTTTTGACTTATGACTGCACCTAGACCTTTGTCAGATTGCATCTGTAGTAATCAGAACTTCAAATTCCCCCAGCAGGGTTAGGATACACTAGTGTAGGAGCAGAGGTCAACTTCCCTTTTAGTTCCTCGAATGCTCTCTCTTGATCAGCCTCCCCACGCAAACATCTCCTTTTCCCGAAGCAAATCCGTCAAAGGTGCAGCGATCATACTGAAGTTCTTTATAATTTCCTGTAGTAAGTGGCCAATCCCATAAATGATCTAACTTCCGTGACATTAGTAGGTTGCATCCAACTTTGGATTGCAGTGATTTTGGATGGATCTGTTTTAACACCTCCCCACTAACTATATGTCCCAAAAATAATTGTTCACTTTTAAGAAAGCTGGATTTGACAATTTTCCGTATAATTTTTTTTCTTTAACCTTTCTAACACTTTTCTAAATGAATTACATGTTGTTCTCTAGATTCACTGTAAATTAGAATATCATCAATAAACACCTGAACGAACTCATCTATGTAATCAGAAAAAGTTTGGTTCATTAATCTTTGGTAAGTAGGCGGTGCATTCGTTAAACCGAATGGCATTACTATCCATTCAAAATGACCCACCCTAGTCCTGAAAGCAGTTTTATCAACATCCCCAATTCTGATTGGCACCTGATTAAAGCCACTACGCAGGTCAATCAATGAAAATACTTTAGCACCTTTTAAACGATCTATCAAATCAGAAATTAAAGGTAACGGATACTTATCCTTCACCGTAATCTTTTTCAGACTACGATAATCGACACACATTCTCAACGTTCCGTCCTTTTTTTGACAAAGAGAACTGGTGCTCCATACGGTGATTTGCTGGGGTGAATATGTCCTTTCTCTAAGAGTTCTTTGATCTGTTTCTTTAACTCCTCTTGCTCAAAGAAACTGTGCTTATAAATTCCTGTGACAGGAGGATTACATCCAGGTTCAAGGTTAATAACATGTTCTACATCTCGGGAAGGTGGCCTTCCTGAGGGTAAATCATTAGGAAAAACATCTTGAAATTCAAAAATCAAATCTTTAACAACAACATCAGATGTATTAATGTCAGTTACAAAATCATATTTTAGTTTTTTCAAAGTTTTAGTGGTGTCTGATTTAGGGATGACATCAATGTTATTGTTTTCTCCCCCCTCTTTCATCTGTAACTGCCTCAGTTACTAACAACAAGAAAGCATGATTTGTTTTATCTTTTAAGTGCTTTTTAAATTGTTTAGCAGATATTAAACCTTCCACTCCTAATCTGGTTATATTGTTTATATGATTCCTATGCAATTTCTTAGGAGATAATGCTTGCAAAACCTTCCAACCGTTTTCAGACTTCACTTTTAAGGTGTTAATTTCCCAATTAATTTGAGGATTATGTTCTGTTAACCAAGGCTTCCCAGAATTAGTTCCTCACTTCCTAAATTCATTATTTCACACACAACTTTCATTTTATGACCCTGGAATATCCACTTCAATTGTGTCAGTTTGTAAGTCTAATGTGGACTTATTACCATTTGCCACTTGAACATGTAAAGGTTTTTTCCCTTATGACAGTAGGAATTTTATTTTCCTCTACAAACTTATGTGAAATAAAATTATGTGTGGCACCTGAATCAACCAGTACTTTCAACGGTTTTCCTTCCACTAGTGACTCGAATCTAATCAAACTGTGTCTGGTGTCATCATTACTTAACTGTCCTAACATAGGTCTGTTGTTGAGAATTTCATCAGAAGGATTCTTTAAACTATGCAGTGTAGTTAGAATCATAATAAATTCAAGCTATCCTAACTTTTCCATTCATTAATTTGCCCTCCAAAGTTAACTCTTTAACTTCTGGATCTGGTTGACTCAACTGAGGACTTTCAGTCATTCCTTTCCGTTTCCCACTTCTTGGGCTTCCTGCTCAGCTAGGTATAATGCAATATCCTCTTGGAGACCTTCATTTACTTCGGCTATTTTTAGAGAACCTTTATCTGTACAGTCTTTAGCGTAATGATCTGGACCTCCACATTTGAAACAAGTGACTTTCTTTTTGGGTTTTATGCACTCTCTACTAAAATGTCCCTCCTCTCCACAGTTATAACAGTTAATCTTTTTCAGTTGTGCACACTCAAATGCCCTATGACCCTTTTTCTGACAAATAGTGCATGTGGGGATGGTAAGGTTAGACTTCTGGGCATTAATGTTTGGTTTAGGACTTTTAATGTACCCCCCTCTATTGTTAAATTTATTTCCTGCATTAACACTATGTCCACCCCTTTGATTTCCCCTGAAGATATTTTGCCTATTCACCAGACCAGCATTCAGACCCTCTTCAACAAATTCCTCATCATCCCACTGTGATACTTCATTTAAATTACCCCTTACTGATCGTGTTTCCCGATTATACCCCAACTGATCCTCTAATTCCAATGACTTATCTTGTAATTCTTTCAAATTATTAAAATTTTGATGTTTTAGCTCTGATTTCAGTACAGGATTCAAATAGTTCAAGAAATGCAATTTAGCCATTTCATCAGTCAAACCTATGACATGAATACTAGATGAGTCAAATTCTACAATATAATCCTTCACAGATCCAGTCTGCTTACAATTCAACCACTTTTCTTCCATTCTGGATTTAAAAGTGACAGACAAGAAACGCGATTTGATCGCGGTTTTAAAAGTTTCCCAATCAGCATTATCAGGAATCAATTTAGACCTTCTCTGAGTATAATACCAAATTTGAGCATCGCCTTTCAGACAGCTAACTGCAAAAGAAGTATAATCATCGCGATCACAATTCCTAGATTCCAAATAATACTCCATATGAAAAATCCAAGCATCCAACTCATCAATCTTCTTACCATCAAACGATGGTGCCTCACTAATAGACAATTTCAGATCCCTTATCTTCTTAGGTCTATCATGATCATCCTCCCTAAAATTGGCATTTCTTTTACTACTTTCACCCTTTTGGTCATTAACATCATTCTTTGCCTGAATTAAATTAATGAGCTCATCCAATTTCTCATTTGAAACATTCCCATTTTCTTTAACAACTTTCAATTCACTTTTCAATTCGCAAATTTGTTCATCCACAGCAGCAGAATGATTATTAAATTTTTTTACCAATTTTACAGTTCGTTTCTTCAACACATTCAAAGCATTCTCCATTTCACGTTTCCATGCAGAATTTGCCATTATCACACAATTAAATCAAGCAAAAGGAAAGATAGAGTATAATTTCCCAAAGAAATTTGCTGCAGAATTGAAGTCCTTAGATTGCTCCAATCCAAAACTTCTTCTCCTTAACAAATCCTTTGAAAAGATCAAGATCTGAGAAATTAAAAAGACATTGACAATAAGTTAGTACAAATTCAAATTTTCAATTTCCCAACATTGAAACATAAATGTAAGAATTTCCCCACCAATTTTGCAATAGCAAAAATTGAAAGCTCTCAAAAGTAAGATTTAACCATAAATTTTGCAACAGCAAAACTGAAATCAATCAAGGTAACAATTTAGGGTTTGAAAAGTTTTGAGTCATTTCTGGACTCCTTTGCTCTTGAAGAAGTAAAGTACTCCACTTTCCTTCTCCTCCATTAGCAAATTCCCATTTCCCACTACATCAGGATCTTTTGTTCTATAATCCTCACATCCTCACCCTTCATGGCTTCAAGCCCTCCCTCTACACATGAATCATTGCTAGGAGAAGGCAAGTTTGTTTGGCCTCTAGGTATTGGAGTGAGCTTCGGCGGTGGCTACACTGCCCACCCCGCCTTAGTCCTTAGGACCTGAGCACGCCCCACATCTAACCAGCGGCCGCTGGCAGTGTGATTCACTCAGTTTCCCTCCAATCCCCTACCACTTCACATTGTGGTTCTACCGACCACAGGTTAGAGCACCCTCACCGGTCACGGCAATCGATTTTCGGGTGAGCAAACTTCTCCTTGGTTTCTAACCAAGCTTTGATACCATATGTAACAGGATCTCCTACCTCTCAGAAAATCCCATTACTACAAACAATTCCAACCACACATTCCACCATTGGAAAACACACATCCACATTTGACAACACTCACATAAGGATAAACTTTAAATTAGAAGAAGCTTCTGTCCACATAACATTAGCTTGGTCTCTTGCCCTCGTGGCTCAACCCTTCTTATTAAAGTATTTTCCACTACTCTCCACTCTTAATAATTCTATCTCTTAACTACTAAAACACTATTTAGTTAGTAAGAGATTTCAATGCAAAATGCCTTTTCTCCAATTTGGTATTAATCGCTCAGGACCAAGATCAGCCGGTATTTCCACAAACTTTCCCCCAAAGGAAAAGATGTCTACTCTCCTCTTACACTTCTCCATTTATCCATCATCGCCCTGGACTCGCCAGGCCAGAGTCAAAGCTCCGTTTGAACATGCTTTTACCTGGGCCAATCATTGATTCAGCAAGGACTCGGACTGACCAATGCAAAAACGTGCGAAATCTCTTACTAACTACTTAGCACTTTATTAACCAATCAAACGCTACGTTTCACTACGTAACATTTACGTGCAAAAGCGCGCGGCCAAACGAAACGCGACTTCGCACGATCAATGCGTCACAAATTTCGCACGTGAAACTTCCTACGAAATTCCCTTAAGTGAAAGTGACGTTTCGTACTAAAAATTGTACGAAACGAAGTACCATGCATACTGAACGTTTCATTAGAACTTTATGAAACGTTCACGCGAAATTTCGGTACTAATTTGACCCTTAACCCGTTTCAATGATACCCACCTGTTATTTAGACCCCACACTGCCACCTAAGTGCACCCATAGCTATAACTTTTGAAATATAACTCCAAATCGCGTGATTCTTTCGCGAACGTCTACCAAATTTAATAATCTATAATCATAACTCCTAAATACCCTTTTATAAATTAGTTCGATCCGCTATTAGTGTTACACTATTTTTCTCCGTGTCCGTCATGCGCATGTACATAACAAAATTTGCAGGGGTCTCGGACCTCCGTTTGTATTTATGGGTCCTTTGCATACATTTTCGTCGTCGTCGCCTCTCCTCTCCCCATCTCACACTATCGCTTGTATCTCACACCTTAGAATGAGACAGGACAATATTGGTATAAAATGAAAGATATTTGAAAAATGTTTTTATTTTACAATTTTTAGGATTTTATTTAATAGCAAGTCGAGTGAGAAAAGTAGAAAAAACGAAATTGAGAAACCATGGAGGAAAGTTCTTGAATCAGTGACGTTGACGTTGTCATAAGTGAGCGTGACGTCACAATGTCACCAAACCTTAAAGATTTGCAATTTCACAAAAATCTAGACGTATACAAATGTCGTTGTTTTTGTTGGCGTCACTAATCGTCAAAAGTTTCGTAATCGTTTTCAATCGTCACAAGTTGTACCTAAGTTTTCAACCATCACATTTCCGATTTTTGATTTTATTTTTCGCACATTGGGACGCTCGTCAAAGTAGTATGGAGAATCTTCACTATTGTCCAAAATACTTTACCAAAGTATTGATTACACGGGAACACCCCTTTAGTACCATTTATTTTTTTGTCAAACGAAACATGTTTACCGGATAGCTGTCAAGATGCTCCAATATTATAGGTGTAAGTATTGACCGTTGAATGTTTCACCTTTTCAGATCCGCGAAGCAATGGCGCAAATTATCTAGTCAGTGGGAAGTCACCTTGGGAAGAGAGTTGCTTCACATTGGTCATGTACCATTAGTACAAGTGAAAAAGAAAAAAAAATCCGCCTCGATTATGATGAGAAGCTTACACGCCGTACACGCCATATGCCTTCCGCCACGCTAGATGCAGTTCCACCGAAAGTATCATCGCACTTTCTCATCGATACGAAGTCCCTCCATCTCCTCTTTGTTGTTGTTCAGCTGCCCGTATTTGATATTTAATTCTTCCAATCTGGTGCATTTGATATTTAATTCTTCCAATCTGGTGCAGTCGGCCATGTTATTTCCCGGTTATCTGCAAAAGTGACAAACACTTGTCTTTGTAGCTCCCATTTCTTGTTTATTGAGTCGTCCTCCTCCTTTTCCCGCATTTTTAACACCTGAACCATACTTTATGGCTACCCTAGATGGTGGTTCCATAACCTGAAAATCTGTGGGCTCCGTTGCTCCACATAATGCACAGTTCACAAGTAGCCACTAGGATAGCATCAACCCACGTTGGTTTCCCCAATAATAAATGCCACCCTGGCAGGCAATGACTTTCACCAGCCTCACTCCTGTGAGGACAAGACTCCTTTGAGTCCAATGCAAAAAGAATCACTGAATTTGCTCCCCTGAGCAATTAGTTATGGCAGTCGAAAGACGACCTATTTATACAGAAAGTCATCTGGAGAGAGGCGCCTCAAAAATTGCTAAGTCCTAGTCTGCCTACTCTCAGCTACCTATTTCTAAACCCTAGACCAATAGGAAGACTATACAGTACCAGAAGGTACATTGGCCGATTTACTTCTTGTACGACTTTTGTACGACAAGGCAAGTGACACCTTTCAAATCGGGAGCCATGGTTCCTCCTCCCAACTTCTCCAGTGTCTAATAAGGTGCCGCCACGTTTCATCGAGTGACGCTTGTAGAAATCGATGGATCTTTTAATATTTTCTAGGTCTAATTGAATGTAGAAAGAAGCTGAAGCAGTCTGCCTCTAAACTCTCTCTCCAATTCCCACACTCTTTGCAGTCACTGAGAAGTTGGAGAGGAATCTAGAGCCATGGCTACCTAGGCTTACCAGAGGTTTACGGGAAATATATTACTTGATTTACGGATAGGTAACTTATTTGCTATATGTCGGATACAGGATTTGATCGTGATACCTGCCGACCGTTAAGGCGCCAGTAGCCGGTAGACCTATCCGTTAAGTCTAAGACTACTGATACGTACTATAAGGTTTGATATTTATTTAAATGTTGCTACGTAGGATAATTCATTTAACGACGGATGTTTACGGCTACATAGATCCAGTTATGTAAAGGTACGGATTACGGTATGGATAAGAAACGAGTATCGCGCAATGTAGAAACTAATGGTTTTATTAGTATTTTCTAGGTCTGAAAAGAAATATAGAAGTCGAGGCAGTCTATCTCTAACTTCTCTCTCCAACTCTCAAACTTGTCGCAGTCACTGAGAAATTGGAGAGGAAGCTAGAGCCATGGCTACCTTGGCTATCCTGAGGTTTACGGGAATTTTATGTTAGGGTTTATTTATTTAATTAAAAGGTATGTGCCGGCGGCAGGATTTGATCCATGTACCTACCGGCCGGCAGATAGGAAATAGCCGGTAGCCTTAGCCGTTAAGTCTAGCAGTAGTATTGCGTACTATATAGTTTGATATTTATTTAAATGGTTATGCGCGCGATAAACCATTTAACTGAAATGAATTACGGGATACATAGATCCAGTAAAATGTAAATGTACGACTTACAGTACGGACACAAATCAGTACCGCGCATTTGTTTCGTAAATGAAACAAATACCGCGCATGTATTTATTACGGCTACGATTATAGTCGACTTTAATCGGACGGCCGAGATTAGCGCCGAGATCGCGGAGGAAGATTTCGGCGGTTTGTGGCCATCGCCACATCGGATGACACGTGGCGAAATTCCGTTGGATTGTGGAATCTCCGGAGATTATGGCACCAAATCCGGATTTGACATGTGTCGACATTTTGGCCATGTCGTACAATGTCCGTACATAAAGTACACCGGCATATGTACTTTTGCGTACGGAACTCAATTCTGATTGGTTCCGTACATCAGTAGATAGAGTTTGTGAGAGAGATAGGACTTAGAAAAATTAGAAGATAGGACTCTCTCTCCCAGAGAGCTTCTGTACAAAAGGTCAACTTTGACCCTCCATAACTTACTGCTCAGGGGAGCAAATTCAGAGATTCTTTTTGCTATCGACTCAGGGGAGTCTTGTCTTCACAGGGGTGAAGTTGGTCAGCGTTTTTGTCTGCCAGGGTGGCAGTTATTTTTGCTTAAACACAAAGGGGTCAGGATTATCCTAGAGGCTTCTTGGAAGCTGTCCACTCTGAGGACTTATGGAGGTCTCAGAGTTACACGCATTTTGCTTCAGTTACGAAATGAATACCGCGCAAGTATTTATGACGGCTACGATTGAAATCTGCATTCAATCGGACGACCGGGAAGAAAGCCGAGATCGCGGAAGAGAATCTCGGCGGTTTTAGGTCATCGCCACATCGGATGACACGTGGCACGATTACGTTGGATCGCGGCATCTCCAAGGATCACGGGACCGAATCCGGAAATGACATGTGTCGACATTTAGGCCATGTCGTACAATATTCGTGCATAAAGTACATCAGCAGCTGTACCTTTGTGTACGGCAATGTAATATGATTGGTGTCATCCATCAGTAGATAGAGTTTTAGAGAGAGATAGGACTTATAAAAATTTGGTAGATAGGACCCTCTCTCCTAGAGAGCTTCTGTACAAAAGGTCAACTTTGACCCTCCATAATGTACTCCTCAGGGGAGCAAATTCAGAGATTCTTTTTGCTATCGACTCAGGGGAGTCTTGCCTTCACAAGGGTGAAGATGGTCAAAGTGTTTGTTTGCTAGGGTGACAGTTATTCTTGCTGAAACACAAAGGGGTCAGGGTTATCCTACAGGCTTCTTAGAAGCTATCCATTCTGAGGACCTATGGAGGTCTCAGAGTTGCAACGCTATTTCCAAAAGCCGCCAAAAGGTCATTTCAGGTTGGCGGCTGCGATGTCGTTTGTTCGATTAAGTATATTTACACGGTTCAATGAGCGCGCGATTTGCGTGCGTGCCCGCCGTCGATTCACATGTTTCGTTTGAATGAATTACCCGTCAAGTGTTTTTTTTATTAAATGCCTTAGTGGATAAGGCTTACGACTACTCAGAAGTACACAGACCCAGGTTCAAATCCGAACTTAGGCATCATTTCATAAAAATATCATCTACTTCAATCTGCCACCTTCTAAATAAGGTGGCTGCCATGGCGTCCCTTTGATCCTCTCTCTCTTTCTTTAAATTCTATCTAGAAAATAGAAGCGAAATATTAATAACCTTTTTTCAACAAAAGTTACTTGATGATTACGAGAATATAGTCAACCGTGTGCAGGATTTGCCGGACTCCAGGTGGATATAGAATTTTGTGGTAGGGATGATTCTCGTTCGAGAGAATACGATAGAGATTCGGAGGGGAGGAAAGACTGGAAAAACATTGTCAATCGGGACTGATTGGAGGAGCAAGGATCGTAGAAAACTGAGTGGAAACTAAGAAGGGGGGGGGGGCAGAAAAACCAGTCCGATGATTCCGGATCGAGGGCTCTAAAGGGGCTTGTGTAAGAAACCGGGGCACTATATGGCAGAGTGCTCTAAGCTTATCGAACTCTGGTTAAAGGAGGGGCAGACCGGTGGATCTTCAAGAGGAAAGAAAAAGGCTCTTGTGACGCAGGTACATGAGGAAGAATCCAAGGATGGGGACGAGAGCTCTTGTTGGATGAGGAGTTGGAGGCGAAGACCGAGGTCGCAATTCCTCGAAAGCATGAATGTGCTTCCGGAGGAATAAAAGGTGAAAGAGGTTGGATTGTGGATTTGGGTGCCTCCATGCACATGTGTAAAGACAAACACATGTTTACTTAGATGAGAAAGATTCCCACCATAGAGTATGGAGATGGGAGGGTAGTCACTACTACTTTGGTAGGATCGGTAGATCTGAAAGTCTTAGTGGAGGGGAAGATATCGATGGTGATATTATTTGATGTGTTGTTTATTCCAGACTTAAACAAAAATCTCATCTCAACGTCTGTGTTAGATGATAAAGGTTTTGAGACTAGCACTAGGAAGGGAACATTTACTGTTAGTTTTGAGGAGGAAGTTTATTTCACTGCTCAAAAAGGTAGCCAACGGATGTTTAGGCTTATTTTAAGCAATGAAAAGAAGAAACTTTACTATGCTAGTGTTCATGATGTTATGTTGTGGCATTTTTTTTTGAAAGCTTTAATCCTCACTTAGCCTCATATGTGAGGTGAGTGTCTTCTTGGTACTTAGTTTATTTTGTTGAAGTCTGATTCAATATATACCAGATTTAGTGTGACACGACGTGAAGGAGTACACGATAAAACACCCGATTAATGCTACAAGAAGATGAGACACTCCACAAGATTCAGGTCTACCACTCAAATTCACCTAAAGACCGAAGTGTCATAGAAAGTTTCATCTTGGATGAAACTTTTGAAAGATGGACAGCGAAGATTTGGTGCTGACAGACGCTGGTCAGCCAGGACCACATCTATGATTATCCGACGTGTTTTGTACAGTATAGTGTGACGTAACATATCCATGTTTTGTACATAGGCGTGTTTTGTTGATTAAAGACTCAGCTTAGATTCATTCAGCATCACATATTTTGACATATTCACGTATCCTCCTTAGCATTGGTAGATATTATTAATGTATGGGTGATATACCTTTTTAGCTTGGTTAGGATATTAAATGGCTGCTAGCTTTTAGAAGAATAGATATTTTTGGTATAAGAACAGGACTTAACCATTTTCAGAAGTTAGGAACTTGTTGTATCAAATTATGCTTTAACATTTTGATATTTTTCGACTAAGAATTTCTCTCAGACCTGTTTGCAGATTTCTATATAAATTTGCACTTGTGTTCCTATTTGTATAATCTGCATTGTGTCGGATTTGTAGGCCATTTGGTTGCCTATTTTGTCTTTGGCTGTGTTCCAAAGTTGTATGTTCTTTTGAGCATATGTGAGAGCTTCTTGCTTGTATTAATTCTGTGATGACTACTCCTGCCTCATTTATATATTCAGTGGGTGTAGTAGCCACAAAACAACATGGCATAAAAGGCTTGGACATGTGCATTTAGATAAGTTTAAGGAAATGAAAAGGATGGGAACAGTGGAAGGAATTCAGTTCGGAGAAAGTGAAAACCTAAGTGAATGTAGTGGTTGCGCTCAAGGTAAGGCACACAGGTTACCATTTCCAAAGGAAGCCACTTATAAAGGAGAAAAAGTTTTAGATTCGGTACAAACTGATATTTGCGGACCGGCCAAAGTGCCCTCACCTTGGGGTAAGAGGTATATGATTACTATCAGTGATGATTGGTCTCAATATTCTAGAGTATATTTTTTGAAAAATAAATCAGAGGCCCCATGGATTTTTAATGAATATAAAACGTGGAGTGAGAAACTCCATGAAACCGCTATTAAGAGAGTAAAGAGTGATAACGGGGGAGAGTATACTTCCAATCAGCTTGAGGATTTTCTGAGAAAACATGGAGTGTAGCACCAAAAGAGAATTCCTAAAAATCTTGAGCAAAATGGTGTAGCTGAGAGATTAAATAGAACACTAAGTGATAGTGCAATTCTATGACCTCCATAGTTACACAAAAAATGAAGCTTACTTGAAGCCCCTATGATAATTTGAAATGCCCTTCTTCCTTTTAAATCAACTGCCTCCCAAGTATGCAAAGATTGAAACTCTGAGACCTCCATAAGTCCTCAGAGTAGACAGCTTCCAAGAAGCCTCTAGGATAATCCTGACCCCTTTGTGTTCCAGCAAAAATAACTGCCACCCTGGCAAACAAAAAACCCTGACCACCTGCACCCCTGTGAAGGCAAGACTCCCCTGAGTCGGTAGCAAAAAGAATCTCTGAATTTGCTCCCCTGAGCAGTGAGTTATGGAGGGTCAAAGTTGACCTTTTGTACAGAAGCTCTCTGGGAGAGAGGGTCATATCTTCTAATTTTTCTAAGTCCTATCTCTCTCACAGACTCTATCTACTGATGTACGGAACCAATCAGAATTGAGTTTCGTACGCAAAAGTACAGCCGCCGGTGTACTTTCAGTACGGACATTGTACGACATGGCCTAAATGTCGACACATGTCAAATCCGGATTCGGTGCCATAATCTCCGGAGATTCTACAATCCAACGGAATTTCGCCACGCGTCATCCGATGTGGCGATGTCCACAAACCGCCGAAATCTTCCTCCGCGATCTCGGCGCTAATCCCGGCCGTCCGATTAGATTCAGATTTAATCGTAGCCGTAATAAATAGATGCGCGGTATTTATTTCACTTCTGAAAAAAAAAGCGCGGTATTGATTCGTAATCCGTACCGTCATGCGTACCGGATCTATATATCCCGTAATCCGTAACAGTTAAATGAATTATCGAACGTATACGTATTTAAATAATTATCGAACTATATAGTATCTAACACTAATCTTAGACTTAATGGCTAAGGCTACCGGCTACTTCCTGTCTGCCGGCCGGTAGGTACAAGGATCAAATCCTGCCGCCGGCAAATACCTTTTAAATAAATAAATAAACCCCAACATAAAATTCCCGTAAACCTCAGGATAGCCAAGGTAGCCATGGCTTTAGCTTCCTCTCCAATTTCTCAGTGACTGCGACAAGTTTGAGAGTTGGAGAGAGAAGTTAGAGGTAGACTGCCTCGTCTTCTTTCTATATTTCTATTTAGACCTAGAAAATACTAATAAATCCATTAGTTTCTACACTCCCCTTATTTTCTAGTCAATCTTTAATTTCAGACCACACTTCTCCCTGCAAAAAATTAGCTTAGGGGAAGGCACAGGTTTGGTCATCATATCTGCTACCATCTCACTATCTGGTCTGTACTCTAAACTGATTATTTTGTTTTCTACTTTCTCTCTAACAAAGCTGAGTCTGATGTCCATGTGTTTGGCTTTAAAATGGTGTTTAGGATTGGCAGAAATAGCGATTGCTGCCTGATTATCACAAAATATTTTATGCACACCACTTTTACGGTGACCAAGCTCACCAAGCAAAGACTTGACCCACATCAATTCTTTTACAGCAGAGCAAGAGGCCATATACTCAGCCTCCATGGTGGACTGAGCAATAACCTTTTGCTGTTTGCTACTCCAACTGCAAGCCCCATCACCCACATATAATACATATCCAGAAGTACATCTCCTCATCGGAGCATCACCATAACTGGCATCACTCGAAGTAGTGATGTCAGTATTCTCCCCACCCAAATGCAACCATAGACCTCTAGTTCCTACCAAATATCTAAGGACTCTCTTAGCTGCCTCCCAGTCCTTCTTAGTGGGAGCATTTAGACTTCTACTCAGCACTCCTACAGCTGGAGCTAAATCTGGCCGGGTACAATTCATAAAATAGATTAGACTTCCCACTACTTGCCTGTAAGGAATAGTCTGCATGAACTTCTGTTCATCAGGAGATAAATCCTCGTCTAAGACTATGACTCCTTCTTCCTCACTCCCCTCACTTCCCTTCTTCAACTCCATTGGAGTTGTACAACTATTAGCTTTATCCATTTGAAATTTTTCAAGCATGTTCCCTATTGCTTCCTTTTGAGTCAGTTTTATAATTTTCCTTTTCCGGTCTCTCTCTACTTGAATTCCCAAAATATATCTTGCTTCTCCCATATCCTTCATTTCAAATCTCCCCTTAAGATCGGTTTTCAGTTTGTTAATTTTTTCCATTGATTTACTTAATACAAGCAAATCATCAACATAAATTGCAATAAATATCAAACCTTCCTCATCTTCGAAAACATAGATTGAGTGATCTGAGCTGATCCGAATATATCCCAGACCGGTAAGAAACTCATCAAGCTTCTTATTCCATTGTCGAGGTGCCTGTTTCAAACCATAAAGAGATTTAATCAGCCGGCATACCTTACTCTCCTCTCCTTCCTCCACAAAACCTTCGGGTTGTCGCATGAAGATCTCCTCTTCCAATTCTCCATGCAAAAAGGTTGTCTTGATGTCCATCTGATGCACTTCCATGTCTTCCGCCGCTGCTAAACTGAGAAGTATGCGGACGGAGGAAAATCTGACCATCGGGGTAAAGGTTTCCTCGTAGTCAATTCCTTCCTTTTGTGTAAATCCCTTTGCCACTAATCTGGCCTTGTAGCGTTCGATTGTGTTATCTGGGTTCAGTTTTAATTTGAAGACCCACTTACAACCAATTGGTTTTCGGTTAGGTGGACAGTCCACCAGCTCCCAAGTATCGGCTGCCATGATTGAAGCCATCTCCTCATTGATGGCTGTCTTCCACCGGTTTCTTTCTGGACAAGTCATCGCCTCTCTATAAGATTGAGGTTCATCTTGATGAGATAGTTTAGTTACCTTGTTATTAACCTGTTTTTCTTGCAGTCTTTTGCTACTTCTCCTCCCCCCCTCAAAATTTGATGCCGGAATAGATGGTTCTCGTGGATTCTTTCGAACAAACTCGGCTTCTCCCCTATCCCTTGATTCCGAATCAATTTCCACCACGTCTTCCGCTTCGAGTAGAGTTGTCACTGGAGTTTCCACAGCCGAGTCCTTTTCGGTCTGATTTGTTCCTGCAAGAATGTCATCTTCTCTAAAACCTGGATAGTTAGGAAGCTCAAAGTCATCGGAATTTTCTGACTCAAATCTGATTTTTACTGACTTTGTATATTTGAAGGGATCCACAGACTTTCCTTCATCCATAACTACTAGATGCTTTACTAAGATTATATCTTCCCTTTTTAAATCATAAACTCTATATCCTTTAACATCTTCATCATATCGTAATAAGTATCCTGGTTTTCCTTTAGGATCTAGCTTCCAATTGGACCGATCAGTATCTAGACTGAATACTTGATTGCCGAAAACCTTCAAGTGAGATATGTCTGGTTTTCGGCCTGTCCATCTCTCATAAGGTGTTTGGTCTTTTATAGCTGAAGTAAGAACTCTATTCTTGAGGTAATTAGCACAGTTCATTGCTTCTGCCCAAAACCTTTTTCCTATCTTTTTATCTGACAACATACTTCTAGCACTATCACTTAGTGTTCTATTTAACCTTTCAGCTACCCCATTATGTTCCGGATTTTCTGGAACTGTCTTTTGGTGTTGAACCCCATCTTCCCTCAGAAAATCCTCAAAGTGGTTAGAAGTATACTCTCCACCATTGTCACTCCTTACTCTCTTGATTGGAGTTTCATGGAGTTTTTCGCTCCATGCTTTATATTGTCTAAAACAATCCTCAGCTTCGGACTTGTTTTTCAAAAAATATACCCGGGAATATCGAGACCAATCATCAGTTATAGTCATCATAAATCTCTTCCCCCCCGGTGAGGGCACTCTAGCCGGTCCCCAAATATCTGTGTGTACTAGATCTAGAAGTTTTTCTCCCTTATAGGTGGCTGTTTTAGGAAAGGGTAATCTGTGTGCTTTACCTTGAGCACATCCACTACAATCACTTATATCATCACTCTCACTGAACTGAATCCCTTCCACCACTCCCATCTTTTTCATCTCTCTTAACTTATCTAGATTCACATGCCCAAGCCTCTTATGCCACATCATAATATAATGAACACCAACATAGTAAAGTTTCTTCTTTTCATTACTTAAGATCAGCCTAAACATCCCATGGCTACCTTTCTCAGCAATGAAATAGACATCATCCTCAAAACTAGCAGTAAAGACTCCTTCCCTAGTGCTAGAAAAAAACCCTTATCATCTAATATTGATGTAGAGATAAGATTTTTGTTCAGCTCCGGAATAAACAATACATCGGAGAATGTTAATATGGATGTCTTTCCTTCTACTAACACTTTTAGATCTACCGATCCTACAAGAGTAGTGGTGACTATCCTCCCATCCCCGTACTCTATCTCTACGGTGGGAATCTTTCTTATCTTAGTGAACAGGTGTCTATCCTTACACATGTGCATGGAGGCACCTGAATCTACAATCCAGTCTGCTTCACCTTTCAATCCACCGTAAGCACATTTCTGCCTCCGTGGAATTTCGACCTCTTTTTTCGCCTCCAACTCCTCATCCAAAAGGAGCTCATCGTCCTCGTCCTCGGATTCAGCCTCAAGTACCTCTGTGACAAGGGCCTTTTTCTTTCCTCTCGGGGTACCACCGGTCTGCCCCTCCTTTAACCTCAGCTCGGTTAGCTTAGTGCACTCTGCCATATAGTGCCCCGGTTCCTTACAAAAATGACATAGACCTTTGGGAGCCCTTGGTTCGAACTCATCTGCCTGTTTTTTCTGCTCCCTACCCCCATAGTTTCCGACCAGTTTTCGGGAATCCCTGTTCCTCCAATCAGTCGCTGTTGCCAAGGCTTGGCCACTCTTTCCTCCCCTTCGGATCTCAATTGTATTCTCTTGAACGAGAATCATCCCTACCACTGAGTTCTATATCCACCTTGAGTCAGGCAAGTCATGCACACGGTAAACTATGTTCACGAACTCATCAGGTAACTTTATCAGTAAACAGTTAACCTTTTCTTTTTCACTAAAATCTTTTCCCGCACTCTGTAGCTCCATGAAGAGTGTAGCAAGCTCATTGCAAAAATCCAACATATTTCCCCCTTTGTATACATACTCCTTAACTTTCTGATCAGCCAACTGTTGTTGCTGAATCGTACCACTTCGGTACATCTCTATGAGAGCCATCCAGAGATCGGATGCTCTTTCTACCTGCAAATGAGGACATGCAAGTCCTTGAGTGAGATAGCGTAGGATGAAGTGCTTTGCCGCCATATTGTTGAAGTCCCAGGTTTCAGTATCATTCTACTCATTCCTCGGAATAGGTGACATGAATGTGGAACCAGTTGCTATTGGTGTGGTCGTCTCCTTCTCCTTTCCTTTGTCCACCACCTCTCCTTCCTTTGTTTCCTCCGTTGAAGGTGGGTCCTCTTTCCTGGTGAATCTGGTTCCTCCAAACCTTGGAGGAATTCCAAGACTTGATGGACGCCCCAACCGTCCACTCACTATCCCCCAAAACCTTTTTTCGCATAGAGCTCCTATCATCATACTTTCCCAGTATATGAAGCCAGTTCCATTAAAGATTGGTACCCTAGAGGGTGGGCCCATAACCTGAAACTCTGAGACCTCCATAAGTCCTCAGAGTAGACAGCTTCCAAGAAGCCTCTAGGATAATCCTGACCCCTTTGTGTTCCAGCAAAAATAACTGCCACCCTGGCAGATAAAAAACCCTGACCACCTGCACCCCTGTGAAGGCAAGACTCCCCTGAGTCGGTAGCAAAAAGAATCTCTGAATTTGCTCCCCTGAGCAGTGAGTTATGGAGGGTCAAAGTTGACCTTTTGTACAGAAGCTCTCTAGGAGAGAGGGTCCTATCTTCTAATTTTTCTAAGTCCTATCTCTCTCACAGACTCTATCTACTGATGTACGGAACCAATCAGAATTGAGTTTCGTACGCAAAAGTACAGCCGCCGGTGTACTTTCGGTACGGACATTGTACGACATGGCCTAAATGTCGACACATGTCAAATCCGGATTCGGTGCCATAATCTCCGGAGATTCTACAATCCAACGGAATTTCGCCACGCGTCATCCGATGTGGCGATGTCCACAAACCGCCGAAATCTTCCTCCGCGATCTCGGCGCTAATCCCGGCCGTCCGATTAGATTCAGATTTAATCGTAGCCGTAATAAATAGATGCGCGGTATTTATTTCACTTCCGAAACAAATGCGCGGTATTGATTAGTAATCCGTACCGTCATCCGTACCGGATCTATGTATCCCGTAATCCGTAACAGTTAAATGAATTATCGAACGTATACGTATTTAAATAATTATCGAACTATATAGTATCTAACACTAATCTTAGACTTAATGGCTAAGGCTACCGGCTACTTCCTGTCTGCCGGCCGGTAGGTACAAGGATCAAATCCTGCCGCCAGCAAATACCTTTTAAATAAATAAATAAATCCCAACATAAAATTCCCGTAAACCTCAGGATAGCCAAGGTAGCTATGGCTCTAGCTTCCTCTCCAATTTCTCAGTGACTGCGACAAGTTTGAGAGTTGGAGAGAGAAGTTAGAGGTAGACTGCCTCGTCTTCTTTCTATATTTCTATTTAGACCTAGAAAATACTAATAAATCCATTAGTTTAACACTAATCTTAGACTTAATGGCTAAGGCTACCGGCTACTTCCTGTCTGCCGGCTGGTAAGTACATAGATCAAATCCTGCCGCCAGCAAATACCTTTTAAATAAATAAATAAACCCCAACATAAAATTCCCGTAAACCTCAGGATAGCCAAGGTAGCCATGGCTCTAGCTTCCTCTCCAATTTCTCAGTGACTGCGACAAGTTTGAGAGTTGGAGAGAGAAGTTAGAGGTAGACTGCCTCGTCTTCTTTCTATATTTCTATTTAGACCTAGAAAATACTAATAAATCCATTAGTTTCTACAAAGATTCTGACTCCCTTTACGTTGTGAAGGTTGGACTCTTTGAGCCATATGCAAAAAGAATCACAGAAAACGCCCTACCAGGTGATAACTTATCAAATGGCAAAGGTGCCAATTTTTATACAAGCCCTCAAAGAGAGAAAGGCGACTATCTGCCAGAAAAACTTTAAGTCATAGAACCCCTCTCTAAAACCCCTTACTACTGATGTACGAATCCAATCAGAAGAGTGTACACTACAAGAAATTACAGTTGCCGATGTACTTTTTGTACGACCATTGTACGACATGGCCATGGAGGGAATGCTGTCACTTTTGGACTTGTCTCCGGGTTCCCTGCAAATTGTGTAATTGGATGACGAGGCGCCACATAGCACCTAGTGACACAACGTCTGAAAATATCCAAAACGGCTACTCCGAATTGTTGGCTTGAATACGAGCCGTCCGATGTTAACCGGCATTTAATATGCGCCGTTCAAATTAGTCGACCGCCTTCATATAGAAATATTTTAACACTCTGTATAATAAAGCCATAAAAATCCGTTAATCGGCTTAATCAGCTAGTACTTGTTTAAATAATTATCATGCCCTATATATCGTAGCACTGGTCCTAGACTATAGGACAAAGCTACCGGCTACTGGCTATTGACTATAGGGACCAGGATAAAAATCCTTGGTCCGTCAGTCTTTTTGCTAACAGCTAGTCTATCCTCCTTTTCTGGCTGCTTGGGCAGCCATGGCTCCATCTCTCTTTAACTAGTTATCACTGACTACAACAAATATGTTAGCTAGGGAGAGAGAGTGTTGAGCCTAACCATTTGATATATTGTCTTTAATTTATATCCTGACCTAGAAAATACATAAAACTCATTTTTCAACACTCCTTTATTTTCTAGTCACTATTTTCTTTAAGTCCACATTTTTCCCTACATTATTTTAGCTTAGGAGATGGGACTGGTTTTGTCATCATGTCAACCACCATTTCCCTATATGGTTTGTACTCCAAACTCACAATTTTGTTTTCCACCTTTTCTCTTACAAAGCTTAGTATTATATCCATGTGTATAGCTTTAAAGTGATGCTTTGGGTTTGCTGCAATTGCAATGGCAGCTTGATTGTCACAAAACACTTTCTGAACTCCAACCTTCATGAATCGAAGTTCTTGCAAGAGTGACTTCACCCATATTAGTTCTTTAACAACAAATCTAGAAGCCTTATACTAAGCCTCCATTGTAGACTGAGCAACCACCTTTTGCTGCTTACTACTCCAGCAACATGCACCATTTCCAACATACATAACATATACAGATGTGCGCCTCCTTATGGGAGCATCCCTATAACTAGCATCACTCCAAGTGGTGATGTCAATATTCTCCCCTCCATAATGCAACCAAAGACCCATGGTTCCTATCAAGTATCTCATATCCCTTTTAGCTACCTCCCAATCTCTCTTTTTAAGATCATTAAGAATCCTACTGAGGACTTCAACCGCTGCAGCTATGCCTGGTCTTGTACAGTTCATCAAACAAATCAGACTTCCTACGATCTGTTTGTAAGGGATTGACTTCATAAACTGTCTCTATTCTAGACTCATTTTTTCATCAAGGATAACCACACCTCCTTCTACACTCCCATCACTTATTTTTTTCAAGTCTATGGGAGTGGTACAACTGTTTGCCTTATCCATTTGAAACTTCTCTTACATGTTTCCGATTGCGTCTTTTTGAGTTAATCTGATTATTTTTTTTCTCTCTCTATCTCTTTCCATTTGAATTCCCAGGATATATCTTACTTCTTTTAAATCTTTCATGTCAAATCTGCTCATTAAATCTTTCTTTAACTTGTTTATCTTTTCCATGGGCTTACTTAATACCAGCAAGTCATCTACATAGATGGCAATAAAAATCACTCCCTCCTCATTCTCAAACATGTAAATTGAGTGGTCTGAGCTGATTCTTACATATCCCAGATTTGTTAGGATTTCTTCTAGTTTCTTATTCTATTGCCTAGGAGCCCTTAATAAGTCTACAGACTTTATTTTCCTCTACTTCTTCCACAAATCCTTCTGGTTATTTCATGAAAATCTCTTCCTTTAGCTCAACATTGAGGAAGGTAGTTTTAATATCCATGTGATGGATCTCTATGTCTTCCGCTGCAACTAGACTGAGGAAAATCTTTACAGAGGGAAAACGTACAACTGGTACAAAGGTCTCTTCATAGTCAATTCCCTCCTTTTGGGTGAAACCCTTCGCCACTAATCTTGTCTTATACCTCTCAATTGTATTAACTGGATTTAGTTTTAGTTTAAACACCCATTTACACCCAATCGGTTTTTGTGTCTAGAGGGCAGTCCACTAATTCCCATGTGTTGGCTTCCATAATGGAAGCCATCTCATCATTAATGGCTATGACTCATCTGTCGTTCTCTGGACTGTTTACCGCCTCTGAGTAAGTCTGAGGTCCATTCGGGAGTGACAGTTTTGTTACCTTGTTCACTGCCTGTTTTTCTTACAGCCTTTTGTTGCCTCTTCGCCCTCCCTCAAACTCGGAGGCAGGAATGGATGGTAATCTTGGGTTTCTCTGAACCACTTCATCTGCTCATTTGCTCATAGAGTCAGATTCTTCTTCCTCCTTTGAGTGAGCTGGTAGTTGTGGATCCTGTAGTGGCTTGCTCTCGGTGTGAATTCCTCTACAGTGATCTGATGATTCATGCTGCTATCAGGCAGATCTGAATTTACTTCACTTTTTGATTCAAATCTAACCTTGATAGTTTTTGAATACCTGAAGGAATCTACAGATTTCCCTTTATCCATCACCCCTAGATGTTTCACCATAATAACGTCTTGTTTTTCCTGGATCATACACTCTATACCCTTTAAAATCTTCATCATACCCCACTAAGTATCCAGGTTTCCCCCGAGCATCCAATTTCTAGTTAGACTTGTTAGTGTTCAAAACATATACTTGGCTTCCAAACACCTTAAGATTTGACACATCTGCTTCCTACCGACCCATCTGTTGAAATAAATAGTTTTTGGGTTTTTTCTAGGTCTTAATATATTAGCGGAAAAAGAAACATACAGGCAGCTTGCCTTCATCTCTTCTCTCTTACCCCCATACTTGTTGTAGTCAATGAAGGAGAGAGAGAGAGTGATGGAGCCATGGCTGCCTCAGCTCCAAACATAGGGTTAGAGAGTGACCTTAAGTCACTCTCTACAAAAAGGTTGAGTCCAGCAAGACTCGAACCCCCGACCGGTAGAGCGTGGCGTAGACGTCCGCTCTAACTTGTCTGGCGTAGATCTTCGCTAAAGTATATAGGGTGTGATTCATATTTAATGTATGTTACGTCCCCTAATCCGATTAACGCAAATGTAAATGTAAAATCATAGAACAGGTTAAAATCAGTGCGGATAGGATCCCGCACGAAACAAATGAATCTGACATTTGTTTCGACGGACAATATTTAAAGCCGGTTCTTATCCAACGGCATACCTCTTCGCCGAGATCCCGAAAAGGTCACTTTGGCGTTTTGTGACGTGGCATGACCCGGAGCCACGTGGAGAGATGGCATTCGGTCGTGGGAATTCCGTAGAACGTACGGACGAGTGAAAAGCAGACACGCGTCCGCTCAATAGCCTTGTCCTACTTATGCCGTACAAAAGGTACACCGCCAGTAGTACTTTTTGGTACGGTAGAGTAATCTGATTGGTCGGTACTTCAGTAGATACAAGTTATTAGAGGGAATCAAGACTTAGAAAATTTTGGTAGGTAGCCACCTCACCCTTTGAGAGTTTGTACAAATTGGCATTTTTACTGCCTCATAACTTATCGCTTGGCTGGGCGTTTTTAGAGATTCTTTTTCCTACGGACTCAAAGGAGTCTAGACTACACAAGGGTGGAGTCTGATTGTCTGCTCGTCTACTTGGGTAGCAATGGTCGCCATTGAAAGTGGGTTAGCTAATAATTATCTAGCGGCTTCCTGTATTCTGTAGTCCAATGGAGGACACAGTATTGCATGTTATGGGCCCACCCTCTAGGGTGCCCATCTTCAATGGATTAGGGTTTATCTATTGGGAAGCCATGATGTAGGAGCTTTATATGAAAAACGATATTGGGGTATTGTTAGTGGACAAGTGAAACATCCACCTCAGGGAACACCACCGAGATTTGGTGGAATAAGGTTTTTTGTAGCAACATCTGCTGCAGCAGAGGAGGCAGATGATGGGGACAGCACTGTGTCTGAAAAGGGGAAAGTAAAGGAGAAACCTCTTACTCCTATTGCTCCTATTCCCACGAGACTCGGAGCGGCGATAGTGAAGACCGTGGAGATCGATACTCAAATGTGGGAAGACACCAACATGGCTGCGAAGAACTTCATTTTGAGACACCTCACACAAGCTTTGGCAACTCCTCACCTTCACGTTTACAAGGCAAAGGAGTTGTGGGTGAGTTTCATAGAGATATATAGAGCTGGTAAAATTCAGGAGCTCCAGCTGGCAGACAAAAGTTGGGAAATTATACTTACAAAGAGGGAAAGATGTTAGACTACTGTAATGATCTTTCTTGTTTATATATGGAGATTGAAAGTGCCGGATGGATAGGTACAATGAAGACTAAGGTTAACACTCTTATCATGAGGTTACCCAATGGGTATCAGAATATAGTGTACAGAGTACACGAAATGACTGATAGTTTATGGAAATGGAATACAGTGGTCCGCATGATACTTGTGCAGGAGAACACGATTGAAATCAGGAGAGGAGGAAAGAGCGTTCAAGCTCTATCCATCGGAGGGGACAGGAGGAAACCGGACCTGAAAAAACCATACAAAGGAGAAAGAGTTCAGCCTTGAGGACCGAGGCCCCCAAAGGGCCTATGTCATTTTTGCAAAAAGCCGGGACACTTTTTTGCGGATTGTGTCAAGATATCGGGGTTGAGGCTCCAAGAGAACCATGGAGGAGGTTCTTCCGAAGGGAAGAAAAAAGCACTTTTGGTCACAAAGGTGACAGGAGAGACCGAGGACGAGTCCTTTGAGGAGGATGGGGAGCTTTTTCTTGACGAGAGTTTGGAGGAGAAGGAGATCCCTCGGAGACAGAAGTGTGCCCTTGGAGCAATTCGGGAAGCTCCACAAGAAGGATGGATCATCGACTCACGTGCATCTATGCATATGTGTCCTGACAAAAACCTCTTCACTAAGCTAAGGAAAATCCCTACTGTAGAAATAGAGTATGGGGATGGGAGAGTGGTTACTACAGATCTAGTTGGATCAGTAGATCTGAAAGTCGTAGTAGAGGGTAAGACTTCTATACTCACATTTTCAGATGTACTCTACAATCCTCAACTTAGTAAAAATCTTGTCTCTACGTCTGTGTTAGATGACAAAGAGTTTGATACCTTCACTAGAAAGGGAGTCTTTACAGCTAAGTATGGGGATGAAGTTTATTTCACGGCAGATAAGGGTAGCCAAGGAATGTTTAGGCTTAACCTGAGTAATGAAAAGAAGAACGCTTACTATGTTGGTGTTCCTAAGTTGATGATTTGGCATAAACGATTGGGGCATGTGCATTTTGATAGGTTGAGGGAAATGAAAAAGCTTGGGGTAGTAGAAGGCATTCAGTTTGGGGATAATGAAATGATGAATGATTGTAGTGGTTGTAGAAATTAATGGTCCATTTTTAGTATTTTCTAGGTCTAAATAGAAATATAGAAAGAAGCCGAGGCAGTCTACCTCTAACTTCTCTCTCCAAACTCTCAAACTTGTCGCAGTCACTGAGAAATTGGAGGGGGAGCTAGAGCCATGGCTACCTAGGCTATCCAAAGGTTTACGGGAAATTTAAATTAGTTAGGGGTTTATTTATATAAAAGATTATGCCGGCCACAGGATTTGATCCTTGTACCTACTGGCCGGCAGACATTTAGTAGCCGGTAGCCTTAGCCGTTAAGTCTAGCATTAGTGTTACGTAGTATATAGTTTGATATTTATTTAAATATGTATACGTACGTTAAATCATTTAACTGTAATAGATTACGGGATACATAGATCCGGTAATATATAAAGTACGGATTCTGGTACGAACAAGAAATCAATACCGCGCATTTATTTTGTAAGTGAAACGAATACCGCGTATGTATTTATTACGGCTACATTAAATCCGAATTTAATCGGACGGCCGGAATTAGCGCCGAGATTGCGGAAGAAGATTTCGTCGGTTTGTGGCCATCGCCACATCGGATGACACGTGGCAAAATTACGTTGGATCGCGGAATCTCCGGAGATTATGGCATCGAATCCAAATATGACATGTGTCGACATTTAGGCCATGTCGTACAATGTTCGTACATAAAGTACACCGACAGCTGTACTTTTGCGTACGGAACTGTATCTTGATTGGTTCCGTACATCAATAGATAGAGTCTGTGAGAGAGATATGACTTAGAAAAATTAGGAGATAGGACCCTCTCTCCCAGAGAGCTTCTGTACAAAAGGTTAACTTTGACACTCCATAACTTACTGCTCAGGGGAGCAAATTCAGAGATTCTTTTTGCTACAGACTCAGGGGAGTCTTGCCTTCACAAGGGTGCAGGTGGTCAGAGTTTTTGTCTGCCGGGGAGGCAATTGTTTTTGCTGAAACACAAAGGGGTCAGGATTATCCTAGAGGCTTCTTGGAAGCTGTCCACTCTGAGGACTTATGGAGGTCTCAGAGTTTCAGGTTATGGGCCCACCGAATAGGGTACCAATCTTTAAAAGATAACGCAGGTGTCATAAGATGAGCTCAACGAGAACAGAAATCTTGTGTGGAACAAAAGGGTAAAAGCTCATTTGATTTTGATTTTTAGTACGAATACAAACTGTGAAAGCAGGGCCTATCGATCCTTTAGTTTTTGGGAATTTCAAGCTAGAGGTGTCAGAAAAGTTACCACAGGGATAACTGGCTTGTGGCAGCCAAGCGTTCATAGCGACGTTGCTTTTTGATCCTTCGATGTCGGCTCTTCCTATCATTGTGAAGCAGAATTCACCAAGTGTTGGATTGTTCACCCACCAATAGGGAACGTGAGCTGGGTTTAGACCGTCGTGAGACAGGTTAGTTTTACCCTACTGATGAACCGGTGTCGCAATAGTAATTCAACTTAGTACGCGAGGAACCGTTGATTCACATAATTGATTGCGCTTGGCTGAAAAGCCAGTGGCGCGAAGCTACCATGTGTAGGATTATGACTGAACGCCTCTAAGTCAGAATCCATGCTAGAAGCGACACTTTTTACCTCCCCGGATGTTTCCCGACTAAAAATAGAGCCGCCTCGTGCGTCTCCAAGAGCATACGTCGAGATTTTGTCTTAGCCAATTCCCAATGTTTGGGGAGATAAATCCTTTGCAGACGACTTAAATCGGAACGAGGTATTGTAAGTAGCAGAGTAGCCTTGCTGCTACGATCTACTGAGATTCAGCCTTTTGTTCCAAAGATTTGTTCCGTTTCGGAACAACCCCCCCCCCTCCCCCCCCCCCCCCCCGCCCCCCTTTCACACCACCTACCCCATACCCCCCTCTCTAGTGGGGGAGAAACGTAATGGTTTCGCGGCGGTAAGGATCTCATCCGTGAGATTCAAAGTCGAGGCCTCGGAAGGGATGAGACGACATACTTCACGCGAAGTGGAAAGTGGGGCATTGAGGTCGCCTCGAAAAATGTCCACCTCTTCGCACAGTGGGGATCACCACCCCCGCCGCAGGCGGGGGCCATGCCCTTAACAAACGAAATGGCCAAGTACCGGGACCCAAGACCTCGAAATTTTGGCCAAGTACCGGGATCCGTGTACGCCGAGTTAGAACGCTTGGTAAATTTGGCTAAGTACCGGGATCCGTGTACGCCAAGTTAGAACGCTTGGTAAATTTGGCTAAGTACCGGGATCCGTGTACGCCGAGTGAAAAAGCTTCGAAAATTTGGCTAAGTACCGGAATCCGTGTACGCCGAGTTGAAAAGCTTCCAAATTTTGGCTAAGTACCAGGATCCGTGTACGCCGAGTTAAAAAGCTTCAAAATTTTGGCTAAGTACCGGAATCCGTGTACGCCGAGTTGAAAAACTTCCAAATTTGGCTGAGTACGGGAACCCGTGAGTTTCGAAACTTAGGCTTGTTACCCAAAACCAGATAATCTCCTAATTAGGCTTAACACCCAAACCCGAGAATGTGGGATTCGAGCTTGATACCCAAACCCGTGAATTTCGATATTGGGGGCTTAAAAAACCCAAACCCCGAAATTTGGAAATTTGGGCTTAATACCCAAACCCGTGACTTTCGATATTGGGGGCTTAAAAAACCCAAACCCCGAAATTTGGAAATTGGGCTTAGTACCCAAACCCGTGAATTTGGACAATGGGGGCTTAAAAAACCCAAACCCCAAAACTTCGAGATTTTGGCTAAGTACCGGAACTCGTGTACGCCGAGTTGAAAACTTCGAAATTTTGGCTAAGTACCGGAACCCGTGTACGCCGAGTTGAAAACTTCGAGATTTTGGCTAAGTACCGGAAGTCGTGTACGCCGAGTTGAAAACTTCGAGATTTTGGCTAAGTACCGGAACTCGTGTACGCCGAGTTGAAAACTTCGAAATTTTGGCTAAGTACCGGAACTCGTGTACGCCGAGTTGAAAACTTCGAAATTTTGGCTAAGTACCGGAACCCGTGTACGCCGAGTTGAAAACTTCCAAATTTTGGCTAAGTGCCGGAACTCGTGTACGCCGAGTTGAAAACTTTGAAATTTTGGCTAAGGGTTGGAACTCGTGTACGCCGAGTTGAAAACTTTGAAATTTTGGCTAAGTACCGGAATCCGTGTACGCCGAGTTGAAACTTCGAGATTTTGGCTAAGTACCGGAACTCGTGTACGCCGAGTTGAAAACTTCCAAATTTTGGCTAAGGGTTGGAACTCGTGTACGCCGAGTTGAAAACTTCGAAATTTTGGCTAAGTATCGGAATCCGTGTACGCCGAGTTGAAAACTTCCAAATTTTGGCTAAGTACCGGAATCCGTGTACGCCGAGTTGAAAACTTCCAAATTTTGGCTAAGTACCGAAACTCGTGTACGCCGAGTTGAAAACTTCGAAATTTTGGCTAAGTACCAGAATCCGTGTACACCGAGTTGAAAAACTTCGAGATTTTGGCTAAGTACCGGAATCCGTGTACGCCGAGTTGAAAACTTCGAGATTTTGGCTAAGTACCGGAATCCGTGTACGCCGAGTTGAAAACTTCCAAATTTTGGCTAAGTACCGGAACTCGTGTACGCCGAGTTGAAAACTTCGAGATTTTGGCTAAGGGCCGGAACTCGTGTACGCCGAGTTGAAAACTTCGAGATTTTGGCTAAGTACCGGAACTCGTGTACGCCGAGTTGAAAAACTTCGAAATTTTGGCTAAGGGTTGGAACTCGTGTACGCCGAGTTGAAAACTTCGAAATTTTGGCTAAGTACCGGGATCCGTGTACGCCGAGTTGAAAACTTCGAAATTTTGGCTAAGTACCGGAACTCGTGTACGCCGAGTTGAAAACTTCGAAATTTTGGCTAAGTGTTCTATCTTTTTTTTGACGTGTCAATTTGCGGTCCGACTTTGCCCTTTTTCATAAGGTGTGGGAGGAAGGGAGAAGGGAAAAAAAAAGTGATGTATAAGCGTTTGCCCCAAGCTTGGAAAGCGTTTGCCCCAAGCGAGGAAAGCGTGTGCACCAACGATTGTAGGCGTTTGCCCCAACGTCCCTTTTTGGGATCCGGGCTTTTCCGGTATAAAGGTGCACGTCCCCCCATCACTTTCCCTCTTCGTAACCTATGGCCCCGGACTAGTTGGCATTATGTTCCGTCTTGGCTTCGGGAGAAGGGAAGAAACTTTTCTTCCCTTCTTGAATCTCGACGGCCCGGACATGGCTGGCATTGCTTCCGGCGTACGCCTTAAGAGAAGGGAACGGAACTTCCCTTCTTGAATCTTAAGGCCCCGGACTAGTTGGCATTGCGCTTCGGCTTGGCTTCGGGAGAAGGGAAGAAACTTTTCTTCCCTTCTTGAATCTCGACGGCCCCGGACATGGCTGGCATTGCTTCCGGCGTACGCCTTAAGAGAAGGGAATGGAACTTCCCTTTTTGAATCTTAAGGCCCCGGACTAGTTGGCATTGCGCTCCGGCTTGGCTTCGGGAGAAGGGAAGAAACTTTTCTTCCCTTCTTGAATCTCGACGGCCCCGGACATGGCTGGCATTGCTTCCGGCGTACGCCTTAAGAGAAGGGAATGGAACTTCCCTTTTTGAATCTTAAGGCCCCGGACTAGTTGGCATTGCGCTCCGGCTTGGCTTCGGGAGAAGGGAAGAAACTTTTCTTCCCTTCTTGAATCTCGACGGCCCCGGACATGGCTGGCATTGCTTCCGGCGTACGCCTTAAGAGAAGGGAATGGAACTTCCCTTCTTGAATCTTAAGGCCCCGGACTAGTTGGCATTGCGCTCCGGCTTGGCTTCGGGAGAAGGGAAGAAACTTTTCTTCCCTTCTTGAATCTCGACAGCCCCGGACATGGCTGGCATTGCTTCCGGCGTACGTCTTAAGAGAAGGGAATGGAACTTCCCTTCTTGAATCTTAAGGCCCCGGACTAGTTGGCATTGCGCTCCGGCTTGGCTTCGGGAGAAGGGAAGAAACTTTTCTTCCCTTCTTGAATCTCGACGGCCCCGGACATGGCTGGCATTGCTTCCGGCGTACGCCTTAAGAGAAGGGAATGGAACTTCCCTTCTTGAATCTTAAGGCCCCGGACTAGTTGGCATTGCGCTCCGGCTTGGCTTCGGGAGAAGGGAAGAAACTTTTCTTCCCTTCTTGAATCTCGACAGCCCCGGACATGGCTGGCATTGCTTCCGGCGTACGCCTTAAGAGAAGGGAATGGAACTTCCCTTCTTGAATCTTAAGGCCCCGGACTAGTTGGCATTGCGCTCCGGCTTGGCTTCGGGAGAAGGGAAGAATCTTCCCTTCTTGAATCTCGACAGCCCCGGACATGGCTGGCATTGCTTCCGGCGTACGTCTTAAGAGAAGGGAATTAAAACTTCCCTTTTTGAATCCTAAGGCGTTGGACTATCCCTTCCTTGGAGATGAATCCTTTGTAGATGACTTAAATCGGGACGATGTATTGTTCAATTCTGTAGCCTCGTGGCTCAAGTAAAGATGAAGCCTTTTCTTCCCAAAGAAAGTTTTGTTCAGAACAAAATCATTACTTTTTCTCACTCTCCTCCTCCGTAGGAGGTTTGTTTCGTTCTAAAACGAAACAAACCCACATAAGAAAAACCCGTGGTTTTTGCCTGAGTGTAACAACCGGAATCCGTGTGCGCACCGTTGCCAGGAACCCATCGAAATTTGGCTAAGTGTTGAAACCCATGTACGCGCCGTTTGAAACACCCCGAAATTTGGCTAAGTACCGGAATCCGTGTACGCCGAGTTGAAAACTTCGAAATTTTGGCTAAGTACCGGAACTCGTGTACGCCGAGTTGAAAAACTTCGAAATTTTGGCTAAGTATCGGAATCCGTGTACGCCGAGTTAAAAACTTCGAAAATTTGGCTAAGGGTTGGAACTCGTGTACGTCGAGTTGAAAACTTCGAAATTTTGGCTAAGGGTCGGAATTCGTGTACGCCGAGTTGAAAACTTCGAAATTTTGGCTAAGGGTTGGAACTCGTGTACGCCGAGTTGAAAACTTCGAAATTTTGGCTAAGTACCGGAACTCGTGTACGCCGAGTTGAAAAGCTTCGAAAATTTGGCTAAGGGTTGGAACTCGTGTACGTCGAGTTGAAAAACTTCGAAATTTTGGCTAAGGGTTGGAACTCGTGTACGCCGAGTTGAAAACTTCGAAATTTTGGCTAAGTACCGGAATCCGTGAGTTTCGAAACTTAGGCTTGTTACCCAAAACCAGATAATCTCCTAATTAGGCTTAACACCCAAACCCGAGAATGTGGGATTTGGGCTTGATACCCAAACCCGTGAATTTCGATATAGGGGGCTTAAAAAACCCAAACCCCGAAATTTGGAATTTGGGCTTAATACCCAAACCCGTGACTTTCGATATTGGGGGCTTAAAAAACCCAAACCCCGAAATTTGGAATTTGGGCTTAGTACCCAAACCCGTGAATTTGGACAATGGGGGCTTAAAAAACCCAAACCGCAAAACTTAGAAATTTTGGCTAAGTACCGGAATCCGTGAACGCCGAGTTGAAAACTTCGAGATTTTGGCTAAGTACCGGAACTCGTGTACGCCGAGTTGAAAAATTCGAAATTTTGGCTAAGTACCGGAACTCGTGTACGCCGAGTTGAAAACTTCGAAAATTTGGCTAAGAACCGGAACTCGTGTACGCCGAGTTGAAAAACTTCGAAATTTTGGCTAAGGGTTGGAACTCGTGTACGCCGAGTTGAAAAACTTCGAAATTTTGGCTAAGTACTGGAACTCGTGTACGCCGAGTTGAAAACTTCGAAATTTTGGCTAAGTACCGGAACTCGTGTACGCCGAGTTGAAAACTTCGAAATTTTGGCTAAGTACCTGAACTCGTGTACGCCGAGTTGAAAAGCTTCGAAAATTTGGCTAAGGGTTGGAACTCGTGTACGCCGAGTTGAAAACTTCGAAATTTTGGCTAAGTACCGGAACTCGTGTACGCCGAGTTGAAAACTTCGAAATTTTGGCTAAGTACCGGAACTCGTGTACGCCGAGTTGAAAACTTCGAAATTTTGGCTAAGTGTTCTATCTTTTTTTTGACGTGTCAATTTGCGGTCCGACGCACATTTGCCCTTTTTCATAAGGTGTGGGAGGAAGGGAGAAGGGAAAAAAAAAGTGATGTATAAGCGTTTGCCCCAAGCTTGGAAAGCGTTTGCCCCAAGCGAGGAAAGCGTGTGCACCAACGATTGTAGGCGTTTGCCCCAACGTCCCTTTTTGGGATCCGGGCTTTTCCGGTATAAAGGTGCACGTCCCCCCATCACTTTCCCTCTTCGTAACCTATGGCCCCGGACTAGTTGGCATTATGTTCCGTCTTGGCTTCGGGAGAAGGGAAGAAACTTTTCTTCCCTTCTTGAATCTCGACGGCCCCGGACATGGCTGGCATTGCTTCCGGCGTACGCCTTAAGAGAAGGGAACGGAACTTCCCTTCTTGAATCTTAAGGCCCCGGACTAGTTGGCATTGCGCTTCGGCTTGGCTTCGGGAGAAGGGAAGAAACTTTTCTTCCCTTCTTGAATCTCGACGGCCCCGGACATGGCTGGCATTGCTTCCGGCGTACGCCTTAAGAGAAGGGAATGGAACTTCCCTTTTTGAATCTTAAGGCCCCGGACTAGTTGGCATTGCGCTCCGGCTTGGCTTCGGGAGAAGGGAAGAAACTTTTCTTCCCTTCTTGAATCTCGACGGCCCCGGACATGGCTGGCATTGCTTCCGGCGTACGCCTTAAGAGAAGGGAATGGAACTTCCCTTCTTGAATCTTAAGTTACGGTCGGTACAGG